>VZUA01091148.1:7406-21712 GCA_013401035.1 Horornis vulcanius
TTTGCAAAAATACTGGGCAAGACAACCCTGGCAGGTCTCCTGGGGTTTCCTGCCAGACCACTACAGTCTGCAAGGCTGGGCTTCTGCTTCTCCACCATCAACCACCAACTTGGCAAGCCCTAGGAGAGCTGGATGTTGACAGGACTTTTGGGGCTGGTCTGCTGGATCTTAGTAAGGTGATGGGCAGTGCATGACTGTGTTTTGCATTTGTGGAGGCAGGAACCTGAAGCACTGCCTCCATCCCAGGCTGGATGCCCTGGGAACTCAGGCACATGCTGCTGAAAGCACCAGGAACTCCTGCTCCTCTGTAAAGAGCTGCTCCAGCTCAGCCTCCCGAGCAAAGAGCCACAGCAACTCAAAGACCTCAGCTGCAATGCAGCAACAGATTCAGAGCCAGTGCCTCTCTCAAACAGGAAGCTCCTCCTTGGTTCATTTGAGAATTAAAATAATAACCAGTCAGAAATTTTATATCTTAAATGCTTGCAAGAAGCAGCCCATTAGATAAGATCACATAATACTTGCTGTTTTTTCTTAAACAGACACTGCTCTAACAAGCAAGCTGACACACTCTGCATTGGCTTTATCTTCTAAATAATTTCACATTCTGCGCCAAAGTCAGCACATGATAATAATGTTGCCCTGGAGTGCAATGGGGGAGAAATTATTTATTACAAATAGTCACATACAAATATACTTCTCAAAATAATCTGATGTTTGCTCATAATAGTGGCNTGCCCAAGTGCAAACTTGGTAGCTCTGCTCTAAATTAACTACTTATTATCTCTCTCTTCTGTGAAGATTATAGTTCTCTGCTCCTTGGCAAACACTTTGGATTGTGCAACAACATTACGTTTCATTATGCATCACTGTCACATACTTTTGTGCTATGAAGCTTTTGTGTGAGATGTCAAGTTTGTTACAAAAATCTTAGAAGTGAATTAAATTTTAGTCCATTTCATTCAATTGCTTATTGATGCCACTAAACATCTTCAAAATCTATATTCCTGACAATGCAGCTTGAACTGCAGATGACTTTGAAAATTCACTTGTTCATCATTTTCAAATTGGCTTACACTGCTGAGCCACATGGAGCCCAAACTTCAGCCTGGTTGCACAAGTGATTTAGAAAAATACATGCAACTGAAATTAAGGATGCCAGATTTACCACTGGGATATTCTGCTGCATTTCCACTGATCTCCATAGCATTGGTTAATAGCAAAGGTCACTTTGCATTCCAGCACGCTTCAACAACCCCCTGAAGAGCAATGCCTGGGGCTCTGGAGAGCTTCTGAAGACTAACAGAGCAGAGGGGAGGTGAACAAGGACAAGATGTCACTGATGCCTTGAGGTACACCTTCATAAACAATCAGGGAAACTATTTAGAAAGAGATTGAGTTCTAAGAGATTTCAGAGATCTGATTCATCAAGAGAAAAAACAGGGCACTTTGTGCTAATTTTGTTAGAACTTACTGATTGCCACTACTATTTAATCAGCATACTTAATGTCATTCATTACGATGAATATTCACTTACTGATGAACAAACCTTCTGTTGCATTTGTCAGCAATAATCAGTTCTTCAGAGGAAGGCTGAAAGCCTCACAGCCCTCTGACAAACATGCTAAAATACACCAAGGTAACCAACAGTAAGAAACTGAAATTGGCTGTTTAAGGGTTATGTTCAACTGGCCAATGTACATCTCCTCAGACTCTCATGATGTCTGCAAGGTTAAAAGCCCTTTTGGCAGTGTGACCTTTGCACGTGTAGGGTAATAGGTATCTCCTGCACATCAGATCCCTGCCTCTCTTGTCCCCCACAATCTCATTTTCAAGCTTTCAGTTTTGCTTGCCTGGAGATAAAGGAGGTTCAATGCTATGCAGGTGAACATGCACAGCTCCTGCTTGCTTTTGGGGCAGGATCAGAAAAATAGTGCTACTCCCACATGTTAATATTAAAAAAACCCACTAAAACTTGAATTAAAACCATGGTAGAGGAATTATGTATTTTGGGAAACAAAACAGCAGATGATCCCCAAATTTAGAAGGCTTATCCCATCACGCAATGAGGCCCCAAATTTCAGGACAGCCCAAGAAAAGCTGCTGCAAACCCAGGAGAATGGAGCTCTCCAGCTCAAGTGCAGCAAACCTAGGGCTCTGATACAATGTACAGGGATTAAGCAGTAGCCTTACAATACTCTTTCTGAAGATTAGTTTAAGATTTCTTTCATAGATAACATAATTATGTCACAAGTCAGTCCCAGTTCTTCTAGTCATCAACACCTTTATGTACTGTCATTTCTAATTTTCATATTCCTAGGGAAGAGATCATGTTAGGATTTGGTGTTATGCCTTTTTCTCATACAATCTTATTGTATAACTTGCTGGCGAATGTATCCACCAGGGAACAAAACACAGAATTTATCTGATGTTCCTATGTTACTGCACTGGAGCAGATGCTCCAGCACAGATGATTTTCAGATTATCAAGATGGGGTGAGAGGAATGTCATGGCCTCTGGTAGTTTGTGTAGGGACATTTACCAGAAAGACAGCAACATCCTCTGATGCAACAAAAGGTACTTTCAAAAACACTTTTAAGTAATTAAACAGAAGGTTACTTCTAAAANGAGGAGTTTGTTTCCTTGATGCTGAAATAGACTCAGTAACACAGTATAATCCTTCCTCTCAGTCTTCACATATGCCANGCTGGAACCATGGTTGACTGCCCACAGAAAACATTAGGCTGTTCTTCAGTCTGTTTTCTTGAGGTCAAGAAAACTTCTCCCCTACTCTGGTAGGATGGAAACATCTGGGATATCTCACTTTGACAAGTCACAGAACAATTAAACACTTCAGAAGAAAAGCAATCCATCTGCTTGTGGGGTAAAAGAGATTTGCATTTTGTATCGCAAGTGCAATGGTGGCAGAAAGTTGTGCAAACAATGAAAGTTCAGATTGCAATCCTGTGGTTATGAACAAGAAATTGCACCTTTTATCTAACAACAAATAAGTGCAACTCGTGCAGGAAAGAAAAGATGTCTTACATGAGAAAACAAGCAGCAAGGGAAATTAGTCTGTAAAACTTAATTCCTAAGATACTTATGTATCTGGCACGGGTCAAGGACTAGAAAAGACGCATGAAGGAGAAAGGTTGTGATGCGGATCCGTGTTGCCAGAGCTCTGGAATGCTGCAGTGTATGTTTAAAGAAAGCTTTTCTGAGAATTGCAGGATCCACATGGCACAGTGAACACATGGTGCATAGTATGGCATTAACTGAGGAGAGGATCTGAACAAGGAAAACATCTGCATCTTCTCCTTTTTACATGGCTACAATGTCTCCTTCAGAAGGGAGTTAGGTGCCCCATCTGCATCAGAGCTAGCTCCGGCCAATACAAAATTTTCCTCTGGCAAGGATTTTTTTCTAAGGACAAAAGCTGCTTTGAGAGTTGAACTTGAAGCTATTTTGCTCACAATGTACTTCAATAACATTTTTTAAAAAATCACCTCTGATGCATTTTCCTGATTTTTCGCTTATTATGGTAATAGTTGCATTTTTTCAATGCACTTTCACTGTTGAAAAGCCACAAGTAGATGAACAAAACTGTTCGTGTATATAAGTACCATGAGAGACCTGACAAAAATAACATTTAACCAGTGAGGAGGCACCCACAAGCCATATGCATGTGGGTTTACCCATTTCACTGTGCATGACTTGGCTGTGTAATACATATTTTACATCAGCTTCTGCCCTGACGTTCACATCAAACCCTTGTAAGAGGATCGACAAGCTCTTAGGAGGATATGAAGTTACTGACACAACAGAACACACACATAAGCCATGGATTAATTCAGCAGTGTCCTTAGGTGGCCACCTTTTCCTAGAGTATTTCCACAAAAATTTCTGGAAAGCAAGAGAGCAATATTTAAAAGTCAGCAACAGTTTAACTGGAGTCTTACACTATTTACATCTATTTATCTTTTTTTCCTTGTAAGGTTTCCATGTGACAGAAGAGTAATTTGCAACTGATAGCACTGAGATGCATGACTTTGCATACATTACCCACTATGGTGCAGCATAGAGATATTTCAAGATAGCTTAAAATAAACTGGCTAGAGCACAAGAAATGGGTTGAGATGTAACAACACAGAGCTCTGCCCACAGCTTCATCCATCCCAACATGGACCAGAAGCAACTAGCACGGCTTGCAAATACATTAGCCTTGGATCAGTGCCCACCTCTGCCATTCCTACCCCATTTTGAGCAGGTATTTTATTCCATTTTAACAGCACTTCTGCTGAGAAAGCTTAGGCTCCTGCTACCCATGTCCTCAGTGCACAGCCACTTGTCACAGCCCTTGCAGCAACACCCACATGAACATCAAACAGGCAAATTAGCCGTGCCACATGCCACAACAGCAGCTGTGGCATCTGCAGAGAGCAGGAGCCTAAACCCCTCCCTCAGAAGCCTATGGAGACACTGGAGACCCTGCACTGGAACAACCACTGTGGTATCCTGCACTGCTGCCACACTGGGCAGAGATCAATACAAAAGTAAGGAATAAAGATTTCAAGTACCTCAAAGGTGATTTACAACAAGTGGAGAAGGGTAAATGGGACAAGAAAATATATTTTTCTCTAAACTTGTATGGCACATGAAATTTCCGTCTTAGCATACCAGATCCTTTCAGGATATAAAAACTGTAGTGACTGAAAAAATAACAAGATGATGACATAAAAATCAAAACAAAAATTAGGTGTCTGAGACACAAAACTACATTAATATTTTAGACTTAAAAAATAAATTTGTAAAATTTTCAATGTCCTTTCCTTTTTGGACTGAGCAATTATATAGTAAATGTTCTTAAAACTGCAAATATCAAAGAAAGAGAATCAAATTCACTCTTTCAGAGAAATTCATGACTATGTAGGAAGAAAGTATCAAACTCCCAAAGAGTTAAAAGACTAAACATTTAGTATACTTTGAAATATCAAGTGTGTGCTCAATTGTTCATCAAGTTTATCTCTTTGCAGATTCAGGGATGTGATATTTTCTGGCTTTAAAGCGCTTCCTAAACATCACTTCCACAACACCTCCTAAACAAACAATGTATTTGTATGCAGAGTGCATGTTTTATGATCTGCTACACCAAGATTTCCTGAAGTGTGTTCAATAAAAAGGCCACATGTTAAGAGGACTTCTTTCCACCTGCACAGCCTAATTAATTTTCAGATGTTTCTGGCTTTTGGGAGATTTTTAATGCTTCAGTTCAATTTTTATTCTACTCCCTACTCCAATCAAGAAAGGAATCTAGAAATTTAAAGGGTAAGTCCAGGAAAAACTCACAATTTATTACAGAGGCTTACATAAAAGCAAAAACAGCCGCAGCGGATTAATGTATTTCCTTTCCCACAGCTTTTTCACTTAAACCATAACAGCGTGTATTTACTGCAACTCTTCCATCTGCCAGGGGCACTGTGCTGACACATCCAGCACATAGGCTAAGGACTGATGGAAAAGAAGACAGGTCCCACCACTGCCTCAAACTTAGTGATTAATATAGCATGAAAGCTGGTGAAAAGCCACACTTACAGACATTGCTGACTATTAGCAGTGACCCAAATCCTTGTTATTTCAGCCCTTTATCCCAAACGTGAGTCAAGCCTTTAACATAAAATGCTTATAAACAAAAACTAAAAATAGATTGTCATCAAAAGCTTTAGGGTTATAATCAGACTTGCTCCTTTTTCTTATAGGTCCTGCATAGCCTGTAGAAGAAATTGCTCATGCAGGCATTTGGTTTTTCTTTTATGAAAAGCAGTACAACCAAAGAGGAGGTACTTACCTTTTGACAAGGTCAAATAGAGTCCACATCACTGTCAGAGTTTATCCTTTGAACCCAATCCTTTCAGCAGGCATATATATAAACACACACACTTGACAATATGGGAAGTGTTACTGATAGATAAGTTATGTAAAAGATACAGAGTACTATAATCACCTCTAAACTTATTCTCGGAGTTCAGAGGTTTCTGGAAGGGATCAACCAGCCTCAATGTCACTCCAGTGCCCAAACATGACAAACCCACTAACTGCAGCAATGTCACAGTAATTCTTCCAACAGCTTGGTCACCTCTTTGCAAACCTCTCTCCAGCCTAACACTGGCCTGAAAAAACTAGCTCCTCCTCAAACCAAAAAACTGTATAAAAGCCTACAGGTTGCTTCCATGAAGTGAACTTCAAGAAAAGTGATATTCTTTTCTTGTTTGCAATGGCAAGTCTGGTTTGGGGGATGGTTATTTCTGAAGTGTCATTCTTAATTACTAATAAACATGTTGACTGCAATTCTGTCACTGACTTCGGAGGTCCATCAGTTTCAAAAGGCATTTCATCCCTCTTTCATATTTTCTTTCCATCCAACACTTTCTATGTGACCAGGATGTGCAAACACAGCAAAATGTGGCCATTTTAGCTGCTTGAGAAGGCCACTAAAAGCCACATATAACCTCAGTTGTCAAGAAAGTTGAAATCCAGATGTCTTCAGACTACTGGAAAATACAGCCATCCCAACCACCAGCATCCTACTGATGCACCAAGCAACAGCAGCCAGAACAAGATAAAGTAAACCCACGTAGCTCCCACAACCATGGTAACGTTGACTTCTTCTGGAGGTTAAAGTAATGCAGTCTCCCTTTGAGAACAATAGGCAGGCTTGGGGATACAGAAGTTTATTCACTGGGAACACAAATCGGACATACCAGTTTGCTGTGCAGAAGTCAACAAAAACACCCAACCTCAGATACTTCCAACTGGTGTGAATACAGTCTTTCCCTGCCCCATGAAGTTTCCTGGCAGGTGCTTTTTCTCTTAGAGATGACTATTACCATTGAAGACACACATCAATGCTTTTCATGCCCATTTAAAAAGAAAAGGCTGCAAGCTTTAACTCTCTGCTATAAAACTTAAATCATTTACATCTTAGCACAAATAATATTTCCATGTGCCACACTAGTCTCATCTAATATCAAGCTGTGAAAAAAGAATCACCTGCTGATCTTGACAGACTTAAAGGTAGTAAAATGACTTTTGGTCAAGAGTGTCAGTTAATCCGGCAATCTCATAAAGGAACCTTGTAAGAAATATCACCCATTGCTGTTCATAAATACAAGCCTGGTTTGGCTATATTCAATTACAAGCAAAGAAGGATAATTAAACAGTTCATGATATGGAATGGCTAAAACATGTGCAATCTTATTTATGTTCTCTGCACCTGTGCTTTCTATGGCTTAAATTATAATACTGATCTTTTAAACTGCACTCAGAGAGTATCCCAGTTCATTCACATGGGAATGATTTGTTCTATTTTTAATTAATATGTAAATTTAAAAGGATGCGAGATATTGCAGAGCCTTACCACTAGCCAAATATATAATGGCAAATAACTATTAAGATATTTACTTTTGTGTCAAGGCAACCCAAGTACTTCCAGAAGTAGTCTGTGTGCCCGGTTTACTTGATAGCGTTATTCCTCTCCTTTGTTCTCCCCACCTTTATTTTTTTCTTTTTGGTGCTTCAACTCACATTATTTAATCCACAGTGTAAAGGGAACCTCTTGTAGCTCATTTTTCAAAACGGACTGTAACCTCTACCCGTGTAAGCTGCAACTGCATTTTCCAACGCTCGGAGCAATGAAACCACAGAACCCTTACTAAAGCCCTCTAATCCTCAACAAAGTCTTTGAGGTGGAGGCACCCACTGCTGTCAGACGAGCACAGGGGAACGGCACAGGGAGCTCTCGGTGCCGTGGTGGTACCGAGGGTGACAGCTCTGGCTCCGAGGTGGCCGTGGGACGCCCGTCTGTCCTGCCGGCGGCCGCGCGAGCACTGCCACAATGCAGCGAGGGGCGAGCAGCCCCCATGCCCAAGGCCAGGTGGGTGATTCAGCAGGTTTACTGCAACTGCCCCCTCTTGTCCTAGCACCGACAGACTGCTGCTGCCCTAAATAGCGTGGGAAACATAACATCCTCATGTGTTTACTTAGTTATTACATTTTTAAGTAATTATTGCAGTATCATGGTAGATTACTGCAATGTCTGTAATTTCATCCACCCTATATTCCAGTCATTACTTTTCAGAGACAGGAGTTACAAAATAATCCTCAGGTATTTTTATTTTGCATGTTCCTTAAAATTACTTGAAAGGAAAGCACTGATAATTGGTTGGGATATAAAAATTGAAAGAAATCTAATATATGCTTTATTTTTTAAAAAAGCCAGTTAGCTTCAAGCCTCCTAAACTCAAAGCAAAAAGAAAGAAGAGACTGTACATTATGTGTATTTCTGTACAGGGACTTCATAATATATGCCACTGCTCTTTATTTCCAGTTCATTTTCAAGTGTGCGGGTAACACACTACGGTATTCTTTGTTTGGCGAACACTTTCCCCTCAGGTAGAATAAAGTGGCTCAATAAAGGAAAAGTACAGTTATACAACTGAAAGAAAACTAAACTACTTTCAAGATATTTAAACACATGCAAAGGAAAACAAATTTATATCCTTTAAAATTTTAAAATGCAACCTTAAACCCACTGTAATAGTTAAGCATGACCATTAGCTGACTTCTGTATTATAACATGAACTAGTGGTAATTAAAATATTTATGTAATGATCTATTATATATAATCCCCGACAAACATCTAATGCCAAACAAGTCAAAAGGCCCTTTTCTGACACGGAAAGCTTATTATTCAATCTTTGTACACAGACATTTAACTACAACATCAAAATGTTTTTGCATTTGTTCCATGTACACTCTGGACACCACAGAACTTTCTGAGCTCAGTGAGGATTTCAAGAAAATTTCTTCATTGTCAGTATTAACGTACATATATTAACTTCTGAGAAACAGGAATTATGTAACATTTTAATTACTCTCACATATTGATGAAATTCAATAAATTATTTTTTCCTTACTACCAATCAATGGTCCTTCATATTTGCTATACTTTCCTTACACTGTCCTTCTTAGAAATATACAGAAATATACTTAAAATTTACTAAAAAAAAAAAGATTGAAAATATTTGACTGAAAAAGATAACAAAACATCAATTCAAGCCACGCATTACTGTTTTTAAAAAACAAGTTTCTAACTTAAGAAAAATTATTTTTAGAGCATTCAGAAAGAATGTGATGTTTTAAATAAGATTTTTCTCCTATGACAGTGAACACCTTGGATTATTTTCATTGCGCTTTATTCCAGCAAGCCAACAGCATAGCAGCATCTAGCCCTACGTGCAACTCAATCCTCTCAGAGCAGCAATACAGAAAAACAAATTTCTTAAATGTTGAATAGATTGCCTGCACCATAGTAATGGAAAATTATTCTGAAAGTTATAGCAACTAAGGTACTTTCTCCCAAGTAATTAGAAAAACATCTGTTATTTACATTGGGGTTTTTGTTTATAAGCGTTACTCTTTCTTTTCGTTTTACCTCTAGGTGATATTTTATTTCACAGTAAAAGGAAGTGCATAGCCAGTTTTAGATTATGAAGGATTACACGGCATTAAGACTGTCAGAAGAAAGTGCAAAGGCAAACTGTGAAGCAGCCAGATTAACACCAGTGCTGTCACCAGGATTTTCCTTCTAGCATCTTACTTTTTACATTTAAATTATTCTCTATTTTTTCAGATTTAAAACTAATCCTTCAAACAATCTTATCATTATTTTTATTTGAACTTATGCTATGTCCAGTGCTATAGTTTCACTATTTTTCAGACTTCTCTGCTAAGAAGGGTGTAACAAACCCATCTGAGACATTAACTCTTTTGTAATTTGTGACTTCTTAAAGATTATTTTAAGATGACAATTATACAGAGATGAAATTGAACATTCATTCTTAGTAACCAAAGCTGAATACAAACATATTTTAATATTCTGAGCACGTCACTGAGACTTGTACTCAAGAAAACCAATAGAAACTCAGATTACTGAAATACTGAGCATTCTTAACTTTTGGGATTTAGCATAAAAACGAAACAGCAAGAATAAACA
Organism: Horornis vulcanius; assembly: GCA_013401035.1. Taxonomy (NCBI): domain Eukaryota; kingdom Metazoa; phylum Chordata; class Aves; order Passeriformes; family Scotocercidae; genus Horornis; species Horornis vulcanius. The sequence continues at coordinate 17,455 of VZUA01091148.1, forward strand.
CACTCAATTGCTCCTCAACAAGTACTCCATCACCCTTTTAGTTGCAGGGTTTTTCCAATATTAAAAACATCAAAACCAAGTTAATATACTTTTAAGGTTATGTGCTATAATAAATAATGAGGAATGAATACAAAAAGCAGTCATTAACATACTTCTCTACTAGCTTCAATAACACATAATTTCAATTATGGTTGTCAACCCTTTTATGTCAGAGTATTCCTACAAAGTTTAAAATTCCAGAAGTAAAGATGACTGTAACCACATTTTTTTATTACAACTGTTTTGTAAAATTTACTGCAACATGTATTCTGAAACAGATCCTTAAATTCTATATTAAGTAATTCTACACTACTTAACATGCAGGCAATTAGGCCACTGATTAAAAAAAAAAAAATCTTTGAAATAGAAAGTAGAGCTTTTAGAAGTTTCCAGAGAAGTTTTGTAGCCATATTCCTTAAATCTAGCAGTGTTAAGAGCCAGGTCATGATAGCCCATTTATGGTTATCCCATTGCAAATGAAAAACAAAATAATACATACCCAACAAATCTTTTTGACATGATACACAAAAAACAACCCCAAATTTAATGAAAGTAAACAGCACTACTTATGTAAAAATTTTGACAGAATTCTCTGACAGAAACACAAATTGTCTACCAAAATATTTCTTCTTTTTATTAACTGTCCTTTTATCTTAGAAACTGTTTAAATACATTCTGCTAAAAGCTGACTGCTAACATGACACACTTCAGCCATTTTCACTGCACAATGATCAGAGGAAACACTTTCATGCTCTACTGAAAATGCACAGGTATTTTTAAGCATTCTTTCAGGCATAGAGAGAACTTCCTTAAACAACCTGATTATGTGTTTAATGTTTTCTGCTTCATTGAAAATTCACACATATTCAATCAACTAAAACAGGAAGCAATAAACAAAAAATAAAGGCATAAATCTGATGTGTTAGTTTGCAAAATTCTGAGTGGACAATGAAATGCAGTAAAAACTACTCAAAGATTTTGCTTGCTTGCTTATTATTTAGTTTTATCGCTTGTTTTGGGGTTTCTTTTAATAAAAGCTAGAATCAGGCTAAACTGTCGCCCAGAAGTTATTTGGTGAAATTATTTTACAGTTTTCCAAGAGAGGGCTAGGTTCAGATTTTAGGGTTCACCTTCAGTGGAAAATCTACCGGAACTCCATACTCCCACACAACACAGAAACTTGGCCTCTACAGGGATTTAGTCTATCAGAAATCAGCTCCAAAGATTCAAATTCTGGGTCCAGTAATTCCAGGTGTTCTCAAAGCCATGTTAGCGTCACAAATGGAGAGGATTTTACCCTTCCCCACATCCTGTTTAAAAAGCAGATGTGGGGGCTCCCCGGACCCTGACAGACAACTCTTTGTTCCCAATTGACTGGAGGGCGTCCACGCATTCCTGCTAAAGAAAACAGGGTTTCTCTATCCCAGTTGTGTTATGAAGGAAAGAAAATTGCTAATTCCATTGGCTCTTTAGAGCACACTTCTCAATGAGATTGGTCAAGGCTACCAACATCTCCACAGGTTTGACAGTTGGCTTATTTTAAGGCACTTTTTGTTTTGTTGTTCTTTCAAGCCCAAAAATATAAGTGAACGAAATTTTCATGAGTAACATCTCTAGGACTGAGGATCTATTGATAAGAATTAATTGGGCTTGGGCTTTGAATTGTCTCATGTCATCTATCTATAAAGGAGTATTTAAATCTCTAACTGAATGCAATGAGTTAATTTTCCTGTGCAACAAAACCGACATTCGCCTTCCTTCTTTGGCCATTTCATTGAGAAATACAGCATTTATTCCTTCTGCTGGCTCTTTAACAAATCTTGACACTGGATATTAACACCTATTTTACTCAGATACCAGAGAGCGTGCGGAAGATTCCCTGGGAGGTTTCCTAAAGCAGAGATTCAGAAAAAGAATTGCTAATTCTAAAACAGAAATTTTCAAGCTCCCAGGGGACTAATGAATAACATACAGAAAACCTCAAGCCAACTGATTTTGGAAACTTTGCAAAAAATTAAAATTCTGAGAGTGTTGAACAGGAGTCTCTAAAATATTAATTTTTGGTACACTCTCACTGAGAGATATGATGAAGATACTAAAAGGACTAAAAAATATATTTTCATGTTCCTGAAACAGAAAGGTTCATGCTGCTTCCTGCTCTTTGAGGGTAATAAGACAGGATATATTTATTGGTATAACTTATTGGATAATTTGGTGATTTATTGGAGTTCTAAAACAGCATGATTTGATTAGTTATATGCCTATAATATATATGCACTGAGTAAAAAGGCACATGTAAAGAACTGTCCCATAACTAATTATGCCTAAGGAATACAATTCAATTCTGATTTTATTAAGTGTACTTTAATAATGGTTTTGGAGCATTTGTGAAATATAAACAAATCTCATGTCCCATCAATGCAGTATTTGATAATATTGTGCAAATGAGTAATTTGCAGCTTAAACTCCCTCACAGGTTTGCTACCAGTGCTGTACACAGCAGGTTACTGTCAGTACTGAAAAGTTTTGCTGCAGTTTAGCAACTCCAGTTTTCATTCACACAACACTGCAACAGAGATGAGATTATGAATTTTCTTCGCCACTCCATTTACTAGGAAACATTTTACTCAAACCACATTGAAGACCAGCAGTAAGATCTGATAAAAAAGTAACCTCGCTAGCTTTCACTCCAGCTAAAATAAAAACACACGGGTCATTGATTTAGAAAGCAAACTCCAAGTGAAGGACAGCAAGATACCACTGGAGGAATCTGTTACATTCAGCATGGTTCTAATACTCTGCTGACTTGTATTACCTGATTGATACATGAAGAGCCTGAAAGCTGGGGTTTGGAAAATTTAAAAAGTCACCANCCTTATTTTTTTCTTCAAGATTTTTTTTCCTCTTTTGACAGTTGCAAAATGGATGAATGATACTAAAAAACATTCACTTTCATCCAGGAACTCCACAGATCTCTAACCAGGAACCACATAAACCCACTGAAAAAAACAACAGTTCACTATTTAACAGGTAAACGCTTCTGTATCTATTCATCCAGTCCCAGGAGCCACTGGGGATTCATCTACATTTACAATCCATAGAATTAGAGAGTACTTCAGAGCAGCCTTCACTGCTAAATTTGTAACTTTTTGTAAGAGCATTTTACAAATCTGTGTAGTCAGAATTACAAACTCTCAAGACAAGGAGTCACCACATTGTGTGATTCGGATTTTTAGTTACTAACTAGGACTGTTTTTAGTTAATATAGGAGTATCACTTGTGAGGATGACTGCAAAAGAAACCATGTATTGTAAGAGTAATTAATCAGATACACCGAATTTCTCCTGAAGGATATGAAGGTCTTTGATGCTTCGGGAAAAACAGGGGCATAATTAGGCTACGATTTATTCTGTGGTTTCAACTCAACTGCTGTTTTTCACCTGACACTGAGAAATTATCTATAGTGATATAAGTGAGAAGTATGGTATCAAGGAAATATCTGTTCAGCTCTTTTAATTACTTTTTAAACTTACTCACTACTAACTTGCAGCATGTTTTTTCATTCAGAACAAAAATACTCCGGGTCAGATTTCATAAACTCGTTCACCCAGGTCCATGAGATTAGTATTGAAGACAAATAACATTTAGACATAAAGCAGTTAATACATTGAAGATGTCCAGAGAAGGCCTTACACATGCACTACTGGATAGTGTAAACTGCCTTTTTGATAACTATGTTTTCACCAATTAAGAACTCATTTTGAAAGAAGTTCAATTTTCCTTTGTTTACAGCAGAATCTTCCCCTCATACAGAGATTTTTGCCCATTGCCTAATAAAATTACACACTTACAGGTATTAAATAGTTTGTGCAAGGCTTCATTAACACAAGGTCAAATATATATTACTTGTCACCTTAATTTTCATTTTCAGGTATANGACTTGTCACCTTAATTTTCATTTTCAGGTATAATTTACCACTATTTCCAGTCACACAACAATTGCTCATGTTGGTAGGTATATCAACAATTGGCATAAAATAATCTCCATAACCCCTGAAAAAATTATTCTGTATTCACCATGGGGAAAACATTCCTGTAATGTATTTTCCATGGTATGATTAAGTTGAAGACACAGAGGCAACTTAGTGATTCTTAATAATTACATTTTTATACAGTCTGAACACACACAAAGAACATTTCATTTTTCTGTTAACTCAGA
>VZUA01091153.1:1848-17537 GCA_013401035.1 Horornis vulcanius
TTGTTTACATTCCTTTCTGTAGGAAGGACAATTGATGGACACTTTCTAAGACCAGTGGAATTGAAGAGGTTGAACCTCAGTCTTCCAATGTGGTCTCTTTTCTAGATATCTACATAAGATGTAAGAAAAATTAAACTTCCTTTTTTCTCACTTCAGCTCTGTGGTGATCACTGCGTCTCAGATCCCCTCCCTCCACCTGCCAGCAACACTATTCCCAATGCAGCCCATGATACCATCTGCTTTCTTTTCCTTGAGGGAAGGTTCATGGCTCATGCTCATTCTGGTGTCCATCAGCCCCCATGGGCCTTTTTAGTAGAGCTGTTTCCTGTCTGGGTGGCCCCCCAGCATATATTACTGCAAAGGGTTTGTAATGCCCTTGTGTGGAGCTCCATGAGGTTCCTCACCCTATTTCTCCCATTTCTCAATGGCAGCATGACTTTCTGGTGTATCAGCCACTCCTCTCAGTTTTGCATTATCAGAGAAGTTGCTGAGGGTAAATTCTGCCACATCATCCAGATCACTACAGAAAACATTAAACAGGATCTGACCTAGCATGGACAACTGGGATATACCTCTGGTTACTGCCCCCTGACTGGACTTCATGCCACTGATCACCACCCTCTGGATCTGACCATTCAGCCATTTTCCAATGTATCTCCACTGTCTGCTCATCCAGCTCACACTTGACCAGCTTCTCTGTGAGGATCTTAAAGAGGAAAATACAAAACTCTTACCAAAGTCATCCACAGCTCTCCCTTCATATAATGACACAGTCAATTTATTGTCAAAGGGCATCAGATTGGTTAAGAATAACTCCTTCTTGGTGAGTCCATGTTGACTACTCCTGTTGGACTTGTATTTCACATGTCTAGAAATGGTTCTCAGGATTATTTGGTCCATTAAGTTCCCAGGCTTTGAGGTTAGGCTGAATTGTCTACAGCTCCAAGCCCTCCTTTCTGCCTTTTCAGAAGCTAGGGTTAGCACTTCCTTTCCTCCATTCTTCAGGCACCTCTCCCAATTGCCATGATCATTCCAAGATTGTCAGGAACTGCCTCCTAAGGACATCAGCCAGCTCCCTCAGCACTCATCCCATCAGGCCCCTTGGATTGATGCATGCGTAATTTGCTTAAGTATTTGTAACCTGATCCTCTTTCACCAAGGGCATGCATTTCTTGCTCCAGACTTTGCCTGTGATTTCTGAGGTCTGGATGCCTGTAGACTGGTCTTGCAGGTAAGGACTGATGTGAGGAAGATATTCAATAACTCAGCCTTTACTATGCTGTGTGTAACCAAGTCTCCTGCCTCACTCAGTTGTGCACTGACATGTTCTCTGGTCTTTCTTTTATCACATGGTGACTTATAAGCCCACTCATCATGTCTTAGACGACCTTTGACAAACACAATTCCATCTGGGTTTTGTTCTTCCTAATTCCCTGCCTGCATGGTCAGTCTCTGAATTCTTCCAGGGTTACTTGTCCATACTTCCACCTTCTATATATTTTCACCCTGCTTCTACCTTCTTTTTGTATCAAAGGATTAATTTCAAACACATTTTTCTATGTATCACTGCCTGCTTTGAGGTTGGAGTTGGACAGAAACTTAGAAAATTAAGAGAATCTGGAAGATTAATATTTAAAGGAAGAACATCACTCTAAAGTCAGTGAGGAAGAGAAAATCACTTTCATCACTTGTTTTCTCAAAAAAATTAAAAAGTCCTAAATAATTTTTCCAGCTCCATCCAAGCATCTATAAACGTTCTATAAATCCAAATTGGGCTAGTAACACAAAAATTTTAAAATATACTAATTCATCAATGCCAGTGGCCAATACTTTAAGGGTTTTTTTAGGAGAAAGACAGAAATTTATCAGAAAATTTATCAATTTTTTTTATCGTTATTGTTTACTTTTTTACGTGGTCTGCCTCTCTTAATTGGTACCTAGGTGTTCTAGTAATTTGATTACACAAAAACTACTCATAGACATTTCTAGTCTTCAAGATTAGAGAGAAAGATACTTTAAAAATTAAATTTGACTCTCTCAATGAATCTGAAAAACAGAAAAAGAGCAGGTTTTGTTTTGTTTTGTTTTATTAATTACTCTAATGTAATGTTACTTTTTTAATTATTATTAATTTTATTCAAGGGTCCTGATATATATTACTGGCGTGCTTTATGTTTACAACAGTGTCTGTATCTGTTGAGTCTTTATGTTTTATTGGCTGAATATTACACCTAAAAATAGCCAGCATCAGACATTTTTAATATGAAAGATAGGAGATTGATTTCATTGGCATTTACCTTACACTCAAATGTCATGTATCCATGTTTTGAAGTCCTAAAGCTGCCATCAAATTGGATTTTAAAAAGAAGAGAATGTAACCAATGAGAAATGAATTTTAAAGGCTTTATTAATAGCTTAGATGAAAATCAAATTTGAGTATTTAGACTGTAATTATATTGTTCTCACCTTCTAGGCACTGTTAGCTTAAAGCTGTCTTTTTAAAATCACATAACCAATTCTTCCAGAACTACTTCCCCTTAATCAATACCAACTCCTTCATTTTGTCACATTGCTTCCCAAATGTATAGCAAGCAAAAATACATGGTCTAATCTGCTGCTGTTTAAAAAAACCCCTGTAGTCATATAGTGCATTTTGTTACAAAAACCCTTGTCTTGAAAGACAGGTGTCTGGTAAGAAAGGCAGAAATGGAAAATGTAAACCCCCTCTCTCCAAGTTGTTATAATTTTGAAATTAAGGGGCTCTCAGACAAAGACATGAGAATAGGAACAATAGTTCTTTACTAGTATGTATAGCACGGCAAACAACAACTATGGCATAAACAACAAACAGAACCACAAACCCAGTGACCCCTTCTGCCTGCCACAGGCGCTTTCCCCTTTGGTGCAGTGCTGGTCACAGCTGGCAGGGGCGCTGGTGGCTCTGGGTGGGCAGGGCAGGTGCGATGATGCTGCAGGGGGCGCTGTGGTACAATCTTGGGGAGCACATGGCCATGGCGGCTTGGCCAAGATTGGAAGGGATGGAAGAGAGGCTTTACTTCACAACCCCCTGGGGCAGCCGATCCCAGTGCCCCAGCAGGACTCTCCAAAGCAGGAAACTGGGCCTGCAAGAAGCAAGATGGCAGAAGGTGCAGAGCTGTGTAGCAAAAACTCCGAGCAGTGCCCAAGAGGCAGCAGGAGCAGGACAGCAGCAGACCAGCTCTGAGCAGGGAAGGGAGATCTCAGGATCCCGGGCACCTGAGCACATGGGAACAGGTCCCTCTTTTAGTGAGGCAGGTGTTAATAATGTTCCAGTTCAGTGTCTGCTCTCACAGGCAGAGGCTCACCCCACAGAAGCAGCAGCAGCTCTGGGCTGGGTTACAGTGGTGCAGCGAATTCCCTTCCCCAAGCAGCAGTTCCGTCCTCCTCTGAAGCTCAAAAAGAGAGCCCCAACAGCCACTCTGACCTTCACCTGCCCAGCTCCCAGGGTATCCCTGCCCTTCAGAGAGTAGCTCGCTAAGAAGAGAAGTGCAATCAGATGCCCTCCTCTCCTGAGGCTTTGGCCACCTCTTTGTTGTCTTAAGTTCTCAGTTATTAGTATTTCCAGCAACTTAATGGGAAAAAATTCCACAAGTAAAAAGGAACAAAAGGAAAGAAACCTAACCCCTAACAACCCTCTTCTTATTTGCATGTGCAGTTGGAAGTAAATGTAGGTTGTTAATGGCAAAGTCACTTTGAAAAACAAAATTCTGTATTATAAACCATTGTTAAATGTTAAGAGGCTTTTCATGCCTCGACTTCTTTCTTCTGAGATCATCAGCTGGGAATATGCATTGTAACTCCACTGAAGCCACATTACATAGCCTCAAAAATGAGAGAGAAAAAAGGCTACAAAAAACTGTAGGGCAGTCAATGTCTTCCCATACGGTAAAAATTTTAATATTGATGACAGAAATATGTTTTCATAATTAGCCCACAGTTTGTCAAAATAATCTCAAAAGTACTTTGATAATGTGCTACAAAATTTTTCTTACCTTTCGAGCTTTTTGTCCATCTATTTGGTCATGCTTGAAGAGCTGAATTGCTCAAATCACTTCTGGTACTAAAAAAACCCAGCGATTAAAGTATAGGGAGACTGGAATGATTAACTCTACAATGTTATCTAAAAATTAAGGGTTTATCTGCAATAGGGATAGCGGGGACTGGGTGAGCACCAGTCCAACTTCCTAATGAACTAAGATGCATTCTGTAAAAAATGTGGTTCACTACAATTTATTGTCATTCCAGCAGTCCAGATTTGCAATTCTATCAGTGACTAGAAAACCTGGAAGAGAAATTTCCTGCAGGTAGCCTTCAGACATGGAGAAAAGATAAATCCTTGAATCCAAAATCCATCTTAGGCACTATTAATAGGTGAAATGATATCATGTGAAAAAGTGGGGTTAAAAAATAGTTGTGGAACTGATCAATGGAATTAAATACTATTCAAGTAAGGGTAAGGACAAAAATTGTATAGAAGCCCAGGGTTGTTCCTTTGCTTTCATCAGGACTTCTCTAAATGACCATGAAACAAGGACCATGCTTTATGATATCTTTGGGCAGAGAGAAGAGTAAACCTTTCAGCGATAAATTATTGGCAGTTAAAGAAGTGTTTGGGTGTCACCATCTGCTTGTTTTTCCACTCTTCCGCAGGCCTCTAATCTTGACCACTGTCAAAAGGAGAACACAAAACCAGATGGATCTTTGGACTATTCTTATGTTCCCATCTTATGCTCAAGGGCAGCATGAACAGAGTGATCTGTGAAAAATAAGTTACTTGCCAAATCTTAGACAACCAACAGGCACAGTAAGAGTAGGCCTGTCTGCCTCTTGATGAACTGGTTCACATTCCAAAACAGATTCCACCTGACTGCTTTGTCTAAACACACTCACAAATGACCAAGGCATTTCTGCCTATTCACATTTCTAGAATACACAGGTAAACTTTTAAGTAAAACTAGAAAATTACTGCCATAGATGTTCAACAAAGGACAAGAGAAAAGCCCCCCATAATTTCATTTTGTGGTAGTTTCTTGAATCTCTTCTATATTTCAGCATGGCTTGTTGCAAACTGCAAACAAAATTAATGTCAGACACCTTGTTCTCAGGGCTTTTCTTCCCCCTCTGATTATTGAATACTATGGATTTTTTTTTCCATGAGACATTAAGTTTGCCCAGTGTGAGCTGTATAATTACAGAGTGTGTGGTACACTAACGTTCCCATAAGCAGAAGACTATAAATAAATGTAGATATTCAGTGCAGTGTGAACAAAAAGTACATTTTACTTTCATTTTATAAATAAAGATTAATCATCTTTATTTTATAAATAAAAACCATTTATCAATGAAATGGTCATGTTTTTCAGCAGCATTTTCAAAAAAGCATCTCAAAAGTAGATAACTAGGATTTTTAATGAAATCATCACTATTTCTTCACTTGGGAGCTAAACAAAATTATAAAACCTATGGAAAATGTGTGGGTTTGCTCTAGGACTCAAATTCACTGAAATAAACAGTTTTACTTATATTGTTCATGTCAGAATATCCGATACTATAATGACTTATTCAGAGATTAGATTATCATTATTAAGATTCACTTATTGATAATGTTAAGTGTAAAAAAAATAAAATACTAAAAAGTGACATCTAAATATGTTGTTTTAGAGTTCAACTACCTGTACATTGCAAACAGTAATCAAATAAACCACTAACAGGTATAAGATGAAAGTATGCTTACATAGTCTTTTTCTAACTGCTAAAAAGTCCAGAAAAAATATATCAATATAAATTTACTTTTTTAAAAAACATCACTCCAGAATCAAAGCTCTATGGTAATTAGAAAACAACCGTGGTCTCATGACAACTTCAGTTCCAGTTAAGGAACTGGAAGCTGAACAACCAAGTGGGAAAAATGTCTTTTAAGAGGTATGGAGAAGCTAATGTGGATATGTCAAGAAAAAAACCTCTGTCAGACCAATTTAATTTCCTCCTCCGATAAGGTAATAAGATTAGGGAATAGAAAAGAAGTTGCAAAAGTCATTTTTCCATGCTAGTAAGGCTTTTTACACATGACATTCTTATGTGCAAAGGAGGCAACACGATCTAGTTGAAAATAATACGCTGGGCTGTGAACTCGTTGGAAATCTGAGCATCTCTCAGTGCTTTGCTATTCACAATGAAAGGTTATCAAGCAGGATCAGACTTTATGTTTTCAACATTTTAATTAATAATCAGAATGAAGAAATCTCTTTATTAAAATCACAAATTACATCACTTTGAAAGAGGTTGGTCATATACAGGAGATGCAATTTGGGACTCAAAATCATCTTGAAGAATGGATGATATATAATACGAAAGATGCAGGATACTCTAAGAGAGGAAAGGCAAGGTGCTGCCACTCAGGCAAATTCATGTGGCAATGCAGAACTTTGTAGGCAGCAGCAATTCAGTAAAGACCTTAAGATGCATCATTGAATCTCAAGCTGAAGGTGAATCAAGAACACCTCAATGCCCTGAAAGAAAGTGATCTAGTCTAGTTAATGACCAATAGAGGACCAAGATGGCCAAACACTGAGGAGAGGAACAATAATTGGAATGGTTGTAAATAAACAAATGTGTCCTACACTTTTCTGGACTTCTTGAATGCATTCCAACCTTCAGGCAAAAGTGAGAAAAAAGAGTTGTTGGTCACCAAATAAATGCATCCTTTAGATGTTCCAGTCAAAAGAAGTAACTACTGGGAATGAACACAATGTTTACATGTTACAGATGTTCAAAGACTTAAACTTTTTCTGAAAGAACCATAAAGATAGTATTTGCATGTCTTTACCTATTGGAAACTTAAGAACAGAGTAGAAAATGACCCTGACAATAAGATTATCATCTAAGTCATTATGTCCTAGGACAGGGGAACAGATGTGATGATCTCACACAAATCAATGATTCTGTAACTACAAAATCTTTCCCTTGTATTTGCTTTACTGGGGGAAAATTAAATTTTTTAACTAATAATAGTGTTTGTTTACTTCAATTAATTTTTCTCAGTGTATCTTTGACATTACCAGTAGAAGCCATTTCAGTTTATTGTCATCTAAAATAGATACGTTGAGACCAGATTACCTATTTACCCAAGGTACAACAAGGACCTTTAGTGGAAAATAATTTAACCTCTCTTTGACAAAGGATTCAGGAAGAAATTTATTTTTCTACTAGCTGTAGGAGAAGCCAGGACTAGTTTAGACTAGATATCTAATTTTGATGGCTAACATTTATTGAAAAAAAATATTGTTATTCACCCATCAGATATTAATTATTCTTTCCAATTATTATGGAAAGAGATCAGTAGTAATATTAACCGCTCTATATAAAAATTAGTTCTGTGATTTAGTTAGTTGCATCTGGGGAAAGGCAGGAAAAGACTGATTTTTAAAGGTGGACAATCTCTCAAGGTGTCTTTTGGTATCATTTGAACTATCTGCACAGTCAGGTGAAAATCATTAACATTAGCCCATACAGTGCTGGTATCTTTTATACAGATGGGCAAAAACCTGAAACGAGACAAAAAATATAGCTGTGTTTTCCTTTCAGAGTTCTTGTACGATTGAGAAAATGGGTTTTGGTTACTATCTAACTTTATTTAAAACAAGTGACAAGTGTGATTCTCTTTATTTAAAATCAAAATCCATTCTTGCTCAGAAAATCTAAGAAAAAAACCCCTAATGTCCAAATCTCATTTCTGTGAGAAAATGGCAGATTGTCCTTTGTAAGCAAAAGTGATAGAATCTCCAATAAAGCAAACACTCCTTGACAAATTCACAGAACCTATTACTGGCAGGAAAAAACCCAAACAAAACAGCTGTAATAGAAATAAGAGATAAAACTTTAACATTCATGTGTCAGCTTTTTAGGACAATACTTTACAGTCTCTCTATTCGGAGGTAATTAGGTGTGGATAATATGATGGCATGAGAGAAGAGAGGAAGAGAATTCAGCCATGCTATTTTTGGTTTATAGCTAGTTAGATTTAAATGGCATGTTTCATTCATTCATTTAATTAGCAGTACATCACATTTCTTCTTATGGCAGGTACTGTTTTGCTGTCCCAGTGGTTCTGGCCAGAAGCACTAGAATTACAAACTACAGAGTCAACCTATGTAGAAGTTCTTCAAGTCTGTTTCTCCCAAATCCATACCCAAGGCACAGTCCACAGTTATAAAATTAGCTTAGTTTATTCAATACTTGAACTTCAAATGAGTCTGAAATGGTGGAACCTCCTAACAGGATATTACCTTGCATCTTTCATCATTACCAGGACCTTTGCCATCATTGTTAATTTTCTCAGAAATTCTTCACTTCAAAGAAATGATGTGATGCTTTACATAAAAATAAAAATTACTATCTGAGAGGAACCAAGGTAATTTTTATTTATACCTCACATTTTTTATAAATCCATTTTCCAACATGGGATGAAAGATTACCATAGAGGCTGTAAGTGTCAAGGGAGATTTAACACATGCCACGTGCAGGGGGCAGCTCAGACACATGAGGGGGTCAGAGACTGCTGATATAACAGTGGACAACCCCTTTAGAAAATGGAGAGAACTTCTGTCCCTGGGGGTACTACGACAATCAGGGCAGAGAAAGCTTCCATGATCAGGCTGCAAGCGACAATCCTCTTGCCAGTGGTATAGACTTCTGGATGCCTGGGAAAAAATGCCCAGCAAATCAGGCTATCAGAGGAGTCTTAGCACATAAAAGCAGTTAACTGCACCACAATTTTGCCAATAGGTTTTGTTTTCTTGGAAGTAGGGGCTCACCCGGACGGTCAGCCTGGCACAACCCCTCTCCCTCCCCCATCCTTTTTCTTCCTGCAGTGCTGCTTCTTCCCTACCTGTCTTTCCTGTCCACACCTGTTCCTCCACCCTGCTTTGCCTCTTCCCCGAGGCAGCTCGTTGCCACCACCTGCACCCAGTGGCCACTGCCGCTGTTTGCACCTTGCCCAGCAGCCAGCCTGCAGCTGCCAGCCCGCAGCCATGGTACACCAACAGAGAGACAACAGCCCGCTGCTGTTTGGAAACTGCGCCTAGGCCACCATGGGCACCAGGCTGGCTCACCACAGCACACACGCTCTATCTGCTCAGCTGATGCTGACAGGACGCCCCAGCGTTTTTGCAGTATTGCTGTCCCTGTCTTCTGCATGTCTCTTTTTCCCTCTTTGTTCTCTTTTCTGTCCTCCTCCAGTCAGGAACATACTCTTTCTTTATCAATAAACAGTTCTCAGATATAACAGTTTTCCATATTCGTGTTTTATTTTCATCCAAGAAATTTATCAAAAACAATCTTCCTTGACTCTCCTTACAGCTGAACAGGACACCATCATCTAGCTTTCCATTGATGTGGAAGGAATTTTAAGAAGCAAGTTAACAATCTTATTGAGTGATCAGGATATCTTTGGAAGATTCTTTCTGTAGCTGAGATTGATATCTTGGGGTAGAAAGGGTTATTCTAGCCTTTACACAATTTTGCAAAGATACAGCAATGTAAGTGAATGTTCAAGAATAAAGTGGTTCCCTAAATTTGTGCAAACATACAAATATGGAAGGGATAAAGACTTTTACTAAAAATACCTACCACCTGCTAAATCTAGAAAACCTTTTCCCCCTAACTAATGAACTCTAACCAACTGCATGCCAAAACCAAGGAAAAAACCTCAGGGTTTCATGGACATGAAATTCTATTATTTCATTAAAAAAATATTCTGAAAGCTTACTGTCAAAGTAGCTTGCAGATTGAGGAATTCTGGAAGTCCTTAGACTACAGAATTGTCACCCTGTTCTTTTACAATTCTTTTAGCCTTCTGATATGTTTACATACTTGGAGTCAGATTCTCAGAGTTCTCACGGACTTTTCATAAACAATTCTATTATTAGGATAACGACTTTCTGCTGTTGACAATTCCTCCTGGTAGGAGGAGACATTGATGGACTGTGACTTTGACCAGTGTGGTTGAAGAGGTTGAACCCCATCATTGAATCTGGTCTCGTTCTCAAAACTGTATATATACTGAAGTGAAAAAATAAATCAGGTTGTTTTTTTTTTTTTCCTGCTTGGACATTCGCACATCTGTGTCATTCTTTGTATCAGTAGTGTATAACAGAATTTATACAAAAATAGGTTTACCTCTAGGAGCCTTTGTTTTATCACACTTAAGTAGGTGTTTGTAGGAGAACGGAATACAGGTGACCTTGCCTGTAAAATAGCTGTGTTAATTACCCAATACAGCCTCCCCCCTGATGATCCACAACTATATCCAATAAAGGTAAGTGTGATAAAAGGGAGTGGGTTAGCTGTTAAGGGGGAATCATGAAGGAGGAGGAACTTTGAGGAAGAAGGGATGAGGGAATCATGAAGAAAGACCCTGGGGAGAGAGAATCACTACTATGAGGTCAGTTTGGGTTTGTAGTTAGAGCCTGTTGTTGGAACCTGCAATCATAGACTAGCTAGGTAAAAGCCTGCATTCAGAGTCTGCAAACTGATCCCTGCAGTCAGAGTTTAGCAGAAAATAACCAGCAGTCAGAGGCTGCAAGGGAAACCCACAGTAGGAGCTTGCTGCAGCCAGAGTCAGTGAATAGTTGGAGTTAGGATGGCTAAGCTCTAAAGAAGAATAAACCAGAATGCTTTTCATGCTGTGATAAACAAGAAGTCTGTGTTTCAGCTCATTTCTACCCTCTAACAAGAGGGCTGCTGTGACAGGTGTTCACTTGCTCTTAAGCAGGTTTGCATTTAAAGTTTCTCTTTCATCTTGTTCTCACTATCTTATGCTTCAAATCTCATGGAGAAGAGCTTCTACAGGACCAGCAATACAGAAAATCCTACAACAGGTTTCAGAAATCTGGGAGTTTGAAGAAATGGCAAGCCTAGATTAACACATTCCGGTTAATATTTGAATTTTCAGTAATTAAAAGTAATCATTGCTCCATTGCAGGAGTAAGATTAATAAACATTAGATGAACGTTAATTTATATAATTTGTTTTAAAAATCTGTTTTATGAATTATGAATTGAATAAGTTAAGAAGAAATACAAGTTGCATAACTTATATTTTCCTTCATTTTTTATTAAAAAACTCATCCATGATTTTGCAATCTCCTTCAAAACTGGAGTTTTGCTTTGCTTAAAATATCCTTAATAAAATATTAATTTGTGAGGTGAACAGCAGGAAAAATTGAGCCATCTTCATGTCAGCTGGGGATTCACGTATTCTCCAAACGTTTTAAGAGCAATACTAGAACTCATTTTCCGGAGCACAGTTTCTCTCACATGGCCATTTAATCTGATCAAATACAAGAAGTGGGGAAAAGATGAAGTGATTGAGCAGGCAAGACCACAGGAAAAGGAGACCATGTTGTTTCCTATTAACAGATGTCCTGCACAGAAACCCCTGGTACAGGCAGGACTCTGCCCTCACCCTCCAGACCTGGACATGTGTTTACTACAAAATCCACTGTTATTCTTCTTTAGACCTGTTACATCCAAATAAACACAGAACAGCAAGGAAAGCTATATCTCTGTGAATAAAACAGATTGAACCCAGAAAGGTTTGAAATATACCACAAAACTTGATTAAAACCAAATTAGGTTAGATGTTGGTGCCAAAAAAGTTTTTATATATCATTTAATAGTAAAAGAGGCAAAAAGAGAGAAGGAAAGAAGGAAAAAGAAATCGAAAAACTGTATGTTGGGGGGGGGGGGCATTGTTTACAGGCAGAGTGACAGAGGTCATCGAAACATATCACCCTTCTGGAGGTCCCAACAACATCTTGTTGTTCTCCTCTATCCAGTCTTCATGGTGGTGAGGGGCTCCGCAGCCAAAAGTCTAGAATCGCATGGTTTAATATATGTTTGGGCCAGGTGGGAATGTGCAAGGTGCCTCCCCTAAAGGTTTGACACTGTCTTTTGCAACATTGTGGATCTATTGCATCATACAGTAGTGCTCTGGTGCAGGGTCTGGGGACCCCTTTGGGGGGGACTTCGATGGGCCATGACACCCCCTCAGGCTGTCCTTCATGTGGATGCAGTTTTCCTGGGGTGAGGGGGCCCAGAGCTGAGCTGGTCTGCACAGCAGAGGATGGGCATTCACTGCCTTGGACCAGAGGCTGTTTCATGACACACCCAAAACTTGTCCTCCTCCCTACTTTGGAATGAGGGGGGGTCTGTGCAAGCCTGGAAACTGATAACCTGGGGGCTGTGATCTCCACCCTGAAGATGCTGCGCTTGTTCCTCCTGTGAGTGTATTCTTCTCCCTCAGTCCAAACTTGTGTCACTTCAACTTATCTCTATCAATGAGCAGTGCAGGGCCTCAGTCAGGGCCCCATTCACATCTTCTCTGCAGTTTTGATACACAGTTTTGCTATAATAGGCAAAAATCCTTCATGAACATGTTTAAGCCATAAACCATAGCATTTCAGTCTCCAAAAGACCAATGTAAAGTTTATTAAAATTCACTGGTGCAAGGAAAGAACAACATGCCATGGACTTTAGTAAATTATGTGTGTAGTATATTAGACAGTCACAGACTATGATCTCCTTTACTTAATGTCTGAATATATCAAATACTGGCTCTGCAGAGGGAGCAGGATAGACTGGATCACTGAGTTGAGGGCAATTGTATGAGGTTCAACAAGCCTGAGTGCCAGGTCCTGCCCTTAGGTCACAACAACCCCCTGCAGTGCTACAGGCTTGGGACAGAGTGATTGGAAAGCTGCCTGGAGGAAAAGGACCTGGGGATTCTCATGGACAGAAGCTGAACATGAGCCCAGTTGTGCCCAGGTGGCCAGCAAGGCAAATGGCACCTGGCCTGGATCAGCAATGGTGTGTCAGCAGGACCAGGGCAGTGATTGTCCCCTGTGCTGGGCACCAGTGAGGCCACATCTCAAGCACTGCATCCAGTTTTGGGCCCCTCATTTAAACAAAGACATTTAGGGGCTGTACCATGTCCAGAGGAGGAAGTGCAGCTGGGGAAGGGTCTGGAGCACAAGTCCTGTGAAGAGTAGCTGAGGGAGCTGGGGGTGTTTGTTCTGGAGAAAAGGAGGCTTAGGGGGAATGTCTGAAGGGAAATGAAGTTGTAGCCAGGTGGCGGTCAGTCTCTTCTCCCAGTTAAACAAGTGACAGGAGGAGAGGAAACGGTCTCAAATTGCGCCTGGGGAGATTTAGATTTGACATTTGGAAAAAGTTCTTCATGGAAAGCATTTTCAAGGAAGGGAGTGTTCAGGGGAGTGATGTAGTCACCATCTCAGAAGAGATTTTAAAAATATTCAGATATGGCAGTGAAGGACATGGTTTAGTGCTGGATTTGCACGTGCTGGATTAATGGGCATAAAGTTGTTAAAGTTTTTTTCCAACCCAAATGATTCTATGATTTCATGGACAGTTAAATTTGATCTTCCTTGATAATCAGTAAGTCAAGAAAATGCATAGGTAGAAATTATACCATATTTTTCTGAAATAACACTTCAGAATCAATCTGCCTGAACATGGTGAATTTTTGATGACATGATGGAACAGGAAAGAAAAGCTGGACTGACAACTCCAGCCACCGCAAAAAAAAAGCAGGACTAATGAAAGGTATAGAGCAGGAAAATTTTTATCCTGAAGATCAGGAAAAAAAAACTCAATTAAGTGAGAATAGAACAAATTCATGAGGCAAGAGAGGAGGACAAAGAAACATGCAAAAAGTAAAAATCTGTGGAAAATAAGACTTACAACGTGAAAGAGAATGATGATGTTGTACCAAAGGCTTAAGAAATACAGATATTGCTCACATAAAGAAGCAGGAGATGGGTGATTTGCAGGCTTTTAAGGAGGATGGAGGACATTAAGACCATTAGAGATACCAGAATTAAATAGTTTGATGGCTGCGAATATTTTGACAGGATAGCTAGAGAAGCCAGTCACTCAGGAGTGTCTAGGGAGAAGGTAAACCATCTTCAGGAGCAAATATACTGGACATATAACTCAAATTTGGTCTGGAGGTGTTGCTTCTTTTAAGTGTTTTCTCCACTTGAGCAAAATATCAGATCAATTGGAATTTTGCTTGCTGACATAGTCCTGAGGTTATTTATCTTCTAAAGAAAGAATTCTGATTTCATTAAATGTTCTGCCTTTAGTCCAGCAAAGCACTATTTTTTTTTTCTGGTAATACTAGGAATTCCTACAAGCAATCCAATTCTTCATTGTTATTATGCTCAAAATCTTGTTTATATTTAAAAAGGAAAGCATACATTATCTAAAAATATGCATATCAGGCCAAGAATATATTGTTAGTATGACTGAAAAATTATTAGCATAAATCAAGGATTGTGAGTCTAATGTAATTGATACAACAAAGGAAAGAAAAGAATAGCAAACAAATCAATGCAGTTAAAACTCTTATACACATCTTAGTTTTCACTCCTACTGGAGCTATGCTCAGCCTGTCGCTCCTCTATGTCCTAAGGTCAGAAGGGTTCATGCTGTGCTGAGAGACGGCATGTGCAGAGTTTTCAGCATCCTTTACTGGCAGGATTATGATGTTCAAGTTGATCACTATTTCTTCCTTAGTCTAAAATTCACTTTAAAGTATTTTTCATGTGTTTGATAACACATTATTTACCTTTCTGCTCCTGCAGTGGTCTGCAGTACCTTATGTTAAATACTGTTTCTGTATTGCCCTTGTCACTACTAAACCACATTTTGTGCTGGTCTGCTTTTCAGTGAGGGGTCAGAGGTGGGATGTGTTCAGCTTCCAGGACCACCCTCTGTCCCACTTCCCATAGCTGACTCCTCTAAGCAGCATTCTGGGCCCCACCTGACAAAGTCCCTGCTCATATACGAGGGCTGTCTTTCCCTACACTGTGTCTTCATGTTTGTCATAAACATCTTCAAGTAACTGCTTCTTGCTGCTCCCTATTTTGAACTGTTCTATTGTATTACACAAGTACAAACAAAAGTAATGCATATAGCCATGGACACCTGGCCAGTTAAAGAAACTGCTGTCACAGCTAAACCAAGACAAACGAAGCTTCAGGCAGGTCAAGAACAGTTAATACAGAGGATAAAGGATAAACCCCAGATCTGAAGCCTTGAACTCAGTCCAGTGCTTATGGCCCATTACCAACAGTGGCAATCTGTGCTAGAGATCTCCAGGTTTATTTTGTGAAGGCAGCAGGTACAGGGGACCTAAGGATGATGGCCAGGTGCTGGGCTTCCTGACTAAATCATGTTCTTAAATTTAGGTGCATAAAGGAGTGTTGCTTATTTCAGTTCTGGCAGTGAAGTGTTTGCTGTCATCATGCCATTTGTGAACAGCAGTAAACTCTGCTATTACAGCAATGAGTTCCACTACATTACTGGAATTGAAACCAGAAACTTATATTTAAATATATCCTTTAAAGACTTTTTAAAGTAAAAATAAAATGCTCAGTATAGTGCAGCACTGAAACTGATGAAAAATAATGTCCTCAAGAGCTTCTCATCACAACAGGATTCCAGAATTGATTTTTACAAACATGTTAACTACTGTTGGTTGTGGATGGAAAAAGTTTAGAGGTTACAAAAGTGAAAAAACAACCTTTTTGGAAGAGGTTTTATTTTTGAAGTGCAATTTTGGAACTATAC
>VZUA01091155.1:15493-30837 GCA_013401035.1 Horornis vulcanius
TACAAACACATCCCTGGGATAATAACGTGCCCTTGTTGAAATTTTGTACTGGAACGAGCTCCACTTTTCCTTCCCAGTGCCACCAGTTTCTCACACAGCGTGGAACAAAAAAAAATGAGAGGAACACGCAGCTCCTCTCCCACAGAAATGCCAAACTGCAAATGGAACAGAATAGCTGAAACTCCCAGCGAGAGGCACGAGGGCTGAGGTTGCACAATCAGGATTTCATCCTCTGGCACTATTTGTTTTAGGCTTGCAAAATCTGCACAAATATCCAGAGATCATATTTATTCAGCACCTCCGCCGCGGAGCGTCGCGGGGGCCTAAAGAATGTGTTCAGGAAGGGATTAGAACAATTAATGGTGAATAAATTCACCAAAAATGAAATTCTGGATAAAATATCTGGTTTATTTAGTTCCTGGGCTGCTGGGAGCTGGAAGAACAAACGAAGGAATGGATCATTCTGTTCTTGTCCTTGTTTTTAACTTCTTTTCTCTAACTATTAACTGTCTGGAGCACCATGATGACCATGATTGTTGTGATTGTCACAAATGATCCATGTTTGATTTAAAATTAGAAGTAACTGCATTCTGCTGTAACTTCAAATCTATTTTCTCACATCTCTTGTAACTCTGAAGTCTTTCAATCCAAACTGGCTTTTCCAATCAAACATAATTTCATCAGGAAAAACAAAATATTTCAATAGCAGACTGGATTGCCTCACAATCCCATTTGCCTTCAAAATATGAGAAATAAATCAGTTAATCATTACTCAACCATGGAAGAATTTGATGGAGACCCTTCCTGATTTTGATGTCATCTAATCATTCTTGGAAGTCACCAAAAAAGGACTTGACCACACAGCTGTTAATTAACTCATTCCTCCTGTCTCATTACTCCTTTACTAATTTTACTTCCACCAAGAGGTGCTCTGGGGGGATTTTCTCATTGTCCAGCAGGGACAGTCATGTTATCATCACACTTGATTTTCAGTGTGAATTGGTTTGAGCTTGGACTTGATCTTTTCCAGCCTGGGTAATTCTGCATTCTGTCATTCTGTAAACATTAGTATTGGTGGAATTCGTTAGGATTGTGACAAGTCTCTTATTTTTTTAAAAGTTCTCCTTAAGCTGGCTTTGAGATACAGTTAAAAGCTGGTGGCACACGTGGCATTGGTGCCTTGCTCTTCTTTGTAAATCAGAAGTGAGTATTCAACCAGAATTGAACCCACTGAGACACAACTAGAAAGTTTCCACCAAGGTTTTCTCAGTATACCTCAATTCTTACAGTCCCTTACAAAGCAAAGTGTTTAAGGATTTATTTAGATGTCAATGAACAGGAGATGGACTTAAGAACGTGCTTAAAGTTAAGTGCATAAGTAAACATTTTGCTGAATAAACCCAAATGATTGCAAAGTGTGATTTCCCCTTCTTAAATCCAAATGAATGCTCACAGAGGTATTTTGCATTTATTTCCCATATGGTGTTTGGAGGAGCAGGCAGGGTGGCAGCACAGGCTGCTGCAGTCACAAATAAATTCTGCAAAGAAGGTTTTGTGCTCTGGACCCACCTTTCACAGGGGCAGAACATTTGGGGAAAGGGGATTCCAGCAGCTTTTGGCCTCAGGAAGTAGCAGCAGTGCCATGGGAGCTGCCTGGGTTACCTGGCAGTAACCAGTTAAGGAGCATCAGATTTAAGATTTATACATAGATTTCTATCTGTATTAAAGCAAAAATATTTAAGAAGACCCATTTAAAACTGTGGTCTTTCATGAGCAGAAATTTGCATTATTTCGATAACTTGCTTCTCTTGGTGCTAATTGTTTCATTAATTAGGATGTTTTTAAAGCAGTTATGATAAGGTTCCTGGGCTATTGCACAGGAGACATTAAACTTTGGCCTTGCTGAAAAAAAGCAAATTGTTGGTCAACAAACTTGATGACAATGGGCTCACAAATGTCCTTACTCAGGTGAGGTTTCTGCTGGCTCCAAACAGAAATTTGCCTTTGGAAAAGAAGAATTAAGTACTTCAAGATCAGGCCTAGGGTTGGTCTCAAACAACACAAAGAGACTTTTTGGATCACTGTCTACTGTACTTTCCTGAACACCATCAGTATTTTGCATCTCTGCTATGAAAAGAAAGCAGGAGGAAGGATTTCTTTCCAGAAAATTAGGGATTTCTTTAATTTTTTGGGGTCTGGCTTGCCCAAAGCGTGGCAGACCATTGGCTCTTGTGCTCTACAGCCAGGCAATGGGCATTCACTGCTTTCCTTCATTAAACTGGAGACCTAGGTGGGCTGCTGGAAAAATAAAAAAAGGATAAAAAAAACCTAGGAGAGGGGTACTGGAGAGGGGAGGGCGAGCGCGTGAGAGAACCACATGTTCACGGTGCCTGTGTATGAACAGCAAGCTTTCTGGCCTGACATTTATTGAAAAAATAGATCTTACACTGTATCCACCCAACACCTGTTGAGAAACACTGACCCCATTACAGAGGTTGGATTTACACTGGCTCTGTATAACACCCTATAAAGGAGGCCACTGGTGCAAAAGATTAAAGAATGCTGTTAAGTAAGTTGTTTTATTTCTTTTGAGACCGAAAGAAAGCTGCAAAGTGAGAGAAAGCTTTCCTGGGTTATTTACTCTTCATTACCGGGGATCTTGAAGGGCCTTGTATAAACTGCTCCAGTCGGGTCATGACAACACTTTATAAGGTGCAAATGTTGAGGTGGAGCCAGCGCTGCACTGCCGGGGAAGCGAATGGAAAGGTCCCTCCCGACTCGATGGAAAGTTAGTGCTAATAAAAGCTCACGGCTTTTGGCACGGCCTCCCAGCCACCAGGGGCCCGTTAAACACCAGTTTGCACCAGTCTGCACCAGTTCGCACCAGGGCCCCGAGCAAGTGCCCCGGCACACGCTGCCCTCGGTGGAGTTTCTCCAGGTGAACTTCGTAAAGTCGTGGTTGGAGCTAAAAACAAAAATCTGATGTTGAAGGGCTGGGGGAAAAAGAAAAGAAGAAACAACAACTACTTGTTTTTTACAAGCTGCTGTATAATGAATAGCCCATTTCAAGGAATGTGTGAGTTCCTATTAGGGCTCGGTGAAGGCTGCAGAATGTTTTCAGCCAATGCGTGTCCCAGTTTTCAGACAAATGCCTTTCTGTGTGTTTGCTGCCTTCTGCTCTTTGCCTTCCCAAATCATCCCTGGGATCTTGTTCTACCTGAAAAAAGGCTGGGGGAGACAGCTCACCTGCCTGCTGCAGCAGTGGGATATCACTGTCCCTGCCCCTCATCCCATTTTTGTTCAGTGAGCCTTCAGTTTTTTGGGGCCAAGCAGGCTGGAAGGTGAAGCAAGGCTTCCAAAGGGCCGTGGACATCGAGTAGTTACNAAATTCTGCAAAGAAGGTTTTGTGCTCTGGACCCACCTTTCACAGGGGCAGAACATTTGGGGAAAGGGGATTCCAGCAGCTTTTGGCCTCAGGAAGTAGCAGCAGTGCCATGGGAGCTGCCTGGGTTACCTGGCAGTAACCAGTTAAGGAGCATCAGATTTAAGATTTATACATAGATTTCTATCTGTATTAAAGCAAAAATATTTAAGAAGACCCATTTAAAACAGTGGTCTTTCATGAGCAGAAATTTGCATTATTTCGATAACTTGCTTCTCTTGGTGCTAATTGTTTCATTAATTAGGATGTTTTTAAAGCAGTTATGATAAGGTTCCTGGGCTATTGCACAGGAGACATTAAACTTTGGCCTTGCTGAAAAAAAGCAAATTGTTGGTCAACAAACTTGATGACAATGGGCTCACAAATGTCCTTACTCAGGTGAGGTTTCTGCTGGCTCCAAACAGAAATTTGCCTTTGGAAAAGAAGAATTAAGTACTTCAAGATCAGGCCTAGGGTTGGTCTCAAACAACACAAAGAGACTTTTTGGATCACTGTCTACTGTACTTTCCTGAACACCATCAGTATTTTGCATCTCTGCTATGAAAAGAAAGCAGGAGGAAGGATTTCTTTCCAGAAAATTAGGGATTTCTTTAATTTTTTGGGGTCTGGCTTGCCCAAAGCGTGGCAGACCATTGGCTCTTGTGCTCTACAGCCAGGCAATGGGCATTCACTGCTTTCCTTCATTAAACTGGAGACCTAGGTGGGCTGCTGGAAAAATAAAAAAAGGATAAAAAAAACCTAGGAGAGGGGTACTGGAGAGGGGAGGGCGAGCGCGTGAGAGAACCACATGTTCACGGTGCCTGTGTATGAACAGCAAGCTTTCTGGCCTGACATTTATTGAAAAAATAGATCTTACACTGTATCCACCCAACACCTGTTGAGAAACACTGACCCCATTACAGAGGTTGGATTTACACTGGCTCTGTATAACACCCTATAAAGGAGGCCACTGGTGCAAAAGATTAAAGAATGCTGTTAAGTAAGTTGTTTTATTTCTTTTGAGACCGAAAGAAAGCTGCAAAGTGAGAGAAAGCTTTCCTGGGTTATTTACTCTTCATTACCGGGGATCTTGAAGGGCCTTGTATAAACTGCTCCAGTCGGGTCATGACAACACTTTATAAGGTGCAAATGTTGAGGTGGAGCCAGCGCTGCACTGCCGGGGAAGCGAATGGAAAGGTCCCTCCCGACTCGATGGAAAGTTAGTGCTAATAAAAGCTCACGGCTTTTGGCACGGCCTCCCAGCCACCAGGGGCCCGTTAAACACCAGTTTGCACCAGTCTGCACCAGTTCGCACCAGGGCCCCGAGCAAGTGCCCCGGCACACGCTGCCCTCGGTGGAGTTTCTCCAGGTGAACTTCGTAAAGTCGTGGTTGGAGCTAAAAACAAAAATCTGATGTTGAAGGGCTGGGGGAAAAAGAAAAGAAGAAACAACAACTACTTGTTTTTTACAAGCTGCTGTATAATGAATAGCCCATTTCAAGGAATGTGTGAGTTCCTATTAGGGCTCGGTGAAGGCTGCAGAATGTTTTCAGCCAATGCGTGTCCCAGTTTTCAGACAAATGCCTTTCTGTGTGTTTGCTGCCTTCTGCTCTTTGCCTTCCCAAATCATCCCTGGGATCTTGTTCTACCTGAAAAAAGGCTGGGGGAGACAGCTCACCTGCCTGCTGCAGCAGTGGGATATCACTGTCCCTGCCCCTCATCCCATTTTTGTTCAGTGAGCCTTCAGTTTTTTGGGGCCAAGCAGGCTGGAAGGTGAAGCAAGGCTTCCAAAGGGCCGTGGACATCGAGTAGTTACATCCAAGCTGGGAGATAGAGGATTGACCAAATGATCCAGCCACGGAATTTTGGGGTTGAATACATTGCCTTGAGACATCCTCAAATATCTGAGACATTTCCAAGGGGCTGACAGATTCCAATCAGGATCTGTGGGACACCCTTATCCTTGGGAGTAGCTGTTGGAGACTCCAGAGGAGATCCCAAACAACATTAAACATTAAATGTGAGTTGATAATTTGAGCCCTCCGGTCACCCTCTGACCAAAGGCTGGCTGGAAATGTCAGAAAACCCTGGCTGGAGGAGACAAACAGAAAAGAGAGGTGTCCTCTGCTCAAGAGGGGAAAAGGCAAAGGAGACACAGGGGCAGGAGGTGTTTGCTTTCACCAACAGTGGTGAAGGCTCCTCAGAGCAGTGAGGACCCTGGTAAGAGGAGGTTTTGCTCAGTCCTCATTCAGCAGAAACCTGCAGCTCTTCTGCCCTGCCTCAGAACGAGCCCTTTGCCCTGGAGCAGAAACAATGCAAAACCCAAATTCCCTCTTCTATTTTCTGTCTGAAAAAAAAAAAAATTGAACCACAGCTATAGAAATGCTCTGGAGAAGTGGGCAAAGCAGCTCAGGAGCCTCTGGAGGGTGTCATGTCTGAGCTGTGACACGTTGCATCAGAGGAGTCACTTTAGGCAATGAGTTCCTGTCCCTCTCCCTGCTGGTCCTGTCCCCAAGCACATCCCTGGCCATGAGCAGGGATGGATGGACTCTGGGCAGCAGATGTCAGGGTGTGAGAAAGTCTCCATTTATTCAGCCAGCCTTTGAGGAAGCTTCTTTCTCATCCCACCCTTTCCACAACTCTGTTTGGACACAAACATGATTTCTGTGTAGGAATAATTTCTTCATAGCCAGGAAATGGACTGTGAGTGAGATCTTCTTTTGAAAAAATAATGTTTTGTTTTTTTCTTTTTTAGCTCCTCCAGGCTGGGAATAGTCCCTTATTTCCCAGGCAGGGATGGGAGGCTCTGCATTTGCAACAGGCAGAGCAGCTGCACAGAGCTCGAGGAGTCAGGATCCTTCTGTGTGAGCAGGACTAAGCCCTGCAGGTCCAATTAATAAACTTTGGAAATGCACCAAGGCCTGACGATCCCCAGGCTTGTTTTAAGGGAAGGAAGGTGGCTGTTGGAGGAGAACTGGACCTGCCAGGGTCTGAGCACAGCTGGGACACACAGTGAGAGCCTGGAAAGCCTGGAACCTGTGCTCTGATGGCTTCTGAGCCAAGAAGTCCCATGGTTGGGACAATAAACAAGCAGGAATGGGCTGTGCAGATGGATGCCTCGTCTTTGGGTTGTAAAATCCGTTTGTTTCCTGAGTCACAAGCCCCAGCATTTAGCTCAGAGGTCTTTAATGAAAGAGATGACCAGAAAGCAGCTCCACAAAATAAGAAAAAATGGCATTTATATATAAAAAAAATACATCCAACAGCCCTTTTCAAATTGTCAAGGGCTCATTAAGTTAAAAAATCTTTCCATTACTAATTTCAGCTAATTACCATCTTAAACTAATAAAGGCCTTGGCTTCTGGGATCAAAGGCTGGTGCTCCAAACTCGGGCAAATTCCCTTGAAGTCACAGCTCCCAAACACACAGTGGAGCAGGGAAGGTGAGCCAGGGGAGCTGATGGGGGACACAGACCCATCCCCACCCCCTTCACCTGGAACCTGGGCACTCTCCCCTCTTGCTTCCACCATCCAGATCCAGAGGGAACCCCAGGATCTTTGCAGGCTGCTGTGGGTGTTACTCTTCCCATCCTCCTCGCTCAGCCTCCGTGTTTTGGCTCCCAAGGTGAGAGTAAAACATCCTTGCTGCTGATGGTTGATGACTAATTTGAGGTGAAAAGTCCTGAATAAGGAGTTTTCCACCCCAGAACCTAAATTCCCCACTCTGGCACTGCTTCTTTTAGAAGAAGTCTGTTCAAAAACTGGATTTTGGGATGAATCAGCCGAGCAAGAGGAAAAACTGGCCTGCCAGCTGAATATTTAATTGTTGTATCTGTGAAAGCAGTAAAGGACTAGGAGGGGGCAGGCGACGAGGGAGGGACAGAAATATTCTGGGATGGCTGGGAAATGCACCACTTTTTATTTATCAACTCTGTTTACTTTAAAACACATCCAACTGGAACGCTAGGTGCAGACATAAAAATTAAAATAGAAAACATCCTGGGCCAGCCTCTTGGAGGATGCAAATTGGCATGGGAGCTCCCATGGCTTCCGGCACAGCCTGCTGCCCTCACAGCAGCTGCACTCACGGTGAAGGCAAATAAAGTCAACTCCAGCACTGATTTTGTGAGGAGAGGGAAGGAGGGAGAGATGAGGTCTCTCAGTGCTAAGTTACGAGGGGCATGGTGGCTCTGGCGGGGAGCAGAAAGGAAAGGGAAGCCAAGGCAGGTCAAGGAGCACAGGTGGGCTCCAGATCCGAGTCGTGCCACGGCCTGCTGCCATTCCTGGGTGGTCCAAAGGTGTAGCCCCACCGAGGGCTCTGCTGTAAACCAAGCCCTGGCCTCCTGGACGCGCCACGGACTCAGGGGAAGCGAGTTCAAGTGGGGTCAGCAGAAAGAATAGGGCCGTTGAGTGGGAACAATGAGCACAAATTACCAACAGATCGTGAAAGGCGGCTCCAGTCTGGGAAAACGCTGGAAATGGGGAGGGAAAAGTACAGTCAAACTTCATCTGCACCAAAGGGGGTGTTGAGGACTTGCTTAAAGTCTGTGTGATGCTCACTGGGTGTTATTTATGTGATGTTGATAGGAATAATTCCTTGTTTCCTTTGCTGCATGGATTAATCCCTTCTGGGGCAGTCAGAGTGGCTGGCCCAGGCTGTGGTGGAGCTCTGAGGGGCACCAAAAACACCTTCAAATCACACAGCAGATGGGAGTGGCTGCAAATGATCAGGTCTGCAGCTGAAATTATGTTTTCCCTCTCCTCAACAGGCAGGACTCTCCAGGGAGACTGGAGGTGAAGAAAGACATTTTTTTTTTCTGCAGGAGCCTGGAGTGTAAATCATGGTTAATCCCATCTGGACATTTCTCTCAATTTATAAATAATTCCTTTTCTCTTAGCAAGTACTTCATGCTTGCTGTGGGGTGCTGGAGAGCTTTTTCCCAGTGAATATATGGACTTTTTTGGGTTATACATGATTCCATAGGTGCAAAACTGTGAAGAGCAGACACCCAAACGCTCCTTTCCCAACTGGAGCCCCTCTAGTTTTTAGGCTGGAAAAGCAGCACACAAACATTTAAAACTGAACAAAAGATGGAAGAAATAGAATATTTACTTAAAAAAATCTCAAGTGAAATTAGGGTCAGCTCACATTTGATCAATTCTTCCTCTTTAACACACCTTTATTAGCTGAAGAGAAGAGCCAGGCAATTGCCTTTGCAATAATACTGTCACAGAAACATGCCCCAGTGAACTCTCTCTGAGATAACATCTTCAATAATCTTTCCACTGTTAAACAAACACCCAGAAAGGAAAACAAGAGTGAATCCAAATATTCATTGCTCCCTAGCAGTTGTGTTTTTGGGAGTGGAATGGTTCTGGATGGAGGATCCTACATATGGCTTAGTTAATGGCTCGTGATAGCAGTGAAAACCTTCCTAAAGAGGGATTTAAAGATGAGGGCTCAAAGAAGAGCCTTTCTTGTCGTAATTTATGGGCTGAGTGCTGGCTTAAGGAATGCAAATAATCCCCAGCAGACATGGCTGACATCCACTGGCATCCATGGGAGCTGCCTTTGGGCTGCCCAGAGAGATGAGAGAAACGTGGCAGCATCTGGTAGTGCCTTTAGGGAAACCATGAGCTGAGGAAGCCACTCAGATTTCTCTGATTTTATTAGTATTGGCCAAAACCAGGAGTTCTCACCTAGACTTTAATTGGCCCAAACGTCTCTTGAAGGCAGCTGGAATTTGCCTGGGTTGGGGGTTCTGTACCAGCTGAAAAAGGTCTGCAGGACTGAGCCCCTCTGCCCTTTCTTGTCCCAGGTGCTCTGATGAGGTGCCAAGAAGCCCCCAAGGCCGTTCAGAGCCAAGTGCAGGGGCTCAAAGCTGAACAAGCACCGTGCCTGACAGGGAACAATATTTTCCCTCACATCTGACCACGATTAGAGAGAGAAAAGAAGACAGAGCCACTCCTAAAAATGTGAAACACAAGCAAAAAATTTAGATGGAGACATCGCTGGGCCTGCCAACACCATTAAGAGCACATATTTTGCTGTTTCATCTCCATTCCTACCATTTTATAGGATCAGGGAATGGTTTGGGTTGGAAGGGACCTTAAAAATCATCTCGTTCCAATGCCCTGCCATGGGCAGAGACACTTCCCACTATCCCAAATTGCTCCAAGCTCTGTCCAACCTGGTCTTGGACACTTCCAGGGATCCAGGGGCAGCCACAGCTTCTCTGGGCACCTGTGCCCGGGCCTGCCCACCCTCACAGGGGAGAATTTCTTCCTAATTTTCCATAAAACATTTTGATTTACTCTGGTCCTGGAAGTAGCTGTGGTTTGGTGTCCTCCTGGAAGCCACTCATCTGAGATTTGGGGGCTGTGAAAAACAGTCAATAATGAATCCAAATTGATAACATTTGTAAAGAAAAGGCTTTGAGCTCTTTTTTGGACTTACAATGGATGCTTTAAAGACCTTGAAAAGAACAATGGGTGCAGTCTCAGCTGCACTGAGCTTATTTCACTTCTAAGCTTGACCTTAACAGCTCTTTGATGGCTTAGACTTCAGAATCATTTATCCATCCCCTATTTTTTTTCATTTCCTTAGAGATTTTCATTACAGAAACACCAATGTATATGTTTTGATTTAAATAGCTAAAATGCTGGTTAACATCGGTTGTTTTAAATGGTTCAGGTTTGTTTAACTACATGGGACTTCCCCTTTCTACGGAAAATTGTAGGAAATTAATAAAATGTTCTTAGTTGAGGCTGTCTAAACTTATTTATGTTGAGATTTGGGTGGTGGTTGTGTATGAGTGTGTAGGCACATAGAGATGGATGGATGGGTGGATGGATGGATGGATGGATGGATAGATGGATGGATGGATGGATGCCTGTGTGTGGCAATGGAGAAGAACCTTGGACACACTGGGAATTTGCCAGCAGCACAAGAGATAGGCCATTTTTCTTAAGAGTTTTATTGGGATTTTTTTTTTTGGCTAAGGTGTGAAAATTGGCAGCTCGCTGCATTTTCTGACGGACTGCTGAAGATTGGCTAATTAGAAATCGTGTCTAATTCCAAGTCAAACAAGCTGAGGCCACTAAATCTTCATGGGATGTTTGTCTGAAATGTTTCAGTGAGCGCTAACATTTGCAGAAAGAACAATATTGTGGATCCATGTTCACAAGTCCAATCCACCACTTGCTATAAAGCAAAAATAGTATAAAATTCACTTTCTGTGAGTGATCAATCTTCACACTCCTTCCAGGCAGGAAATAGAGCCCAAACCATACGATTTGTTTGTTATTTATGTAAGTGATAACACCGATTTAAATGCAGAGCTGGCTTTTTAGGGAAGGTTTGATGGTTTATTCAGTTTCCCAGCTGGGGTGATTAACGTTAAAGGGTTTCCCAAAGGCCCCAAAATTCGGTGATGCACCAGCCCCCGTAGAAGCCCCCCATCCTCCTCCCCTTGTCATTCACCAGGCTCCTCTGTGCTCTAACAAGCACCACACCGGGGAGGCTGAGGACAGAATTTTGGCCTCGTTTCCTCAAGCTTATTAATTTCAAAGTGCTCTTTTACTAAATACACACCGTGGGCTTCATGAACCCACATTCCAGCCCCAGAGGCTTGGTAGACAGTGAAAAAATTTTCCCCAAAGATGTGCTGGAAGCTCCATAACTCAAATCAGGCAGAATTGGGTCTGACAAAGCCCAGGCGAGCACGTTGGTGCAAACAGAGTTCCTTTGGCAAGAGGCAGCCAGAGCAGAGGACTCAATGTGCTCTCGTGCACCATTACTCACCCTGTGGTCTGTGAACCACTGGTGGTCCATGAGGCATCAGAACATGGCCCCAGAGATGATGGAAATGTCTTTGTTGTGTTTTTGTTTTTAATAAAAAGTCACATTCTGAAACAAAAATAAATGAAAGGGGAGAAAATGTAAGCCCAGAGCACTTAAAACTTTCCCTCGTTTTTATTTGGTTATAAAGGAAAGGCCTCACAGGAGGGCCCTTGGATTTTACATCCTGCAGTAGTGAGGTTGTTCATGGATTTAAGGACCACAGAATCATGGAATGTCTTGGTTGGAAGGGACCTCAAAGATCACCTCATTTCAGCTCCCTGCAGGGACACCTTCCACTGCAGCAGGCTGCAGGAAAACACTGAGGCAGCAGGTGAAGAGGAAGACTGGGATGACAGAAGCCTTCTCCTTCTGGGAGTGATGGCAAGCTTTCCAGAGGAATGGATCATATCATCCCTCATTCCTGTGCTGTATCAGACGCTGATTAGAACCCCATCTCCACTTTGGGGTTCAAGAGCTCTGCTCTCTTCCCACCACAGCTGTACTTCCTTGCCTTGTCGCTCTACATGACCTCTTCTGCCTCTGCTTGTAGTAAAATCAGGACTGTTCTAGTGAGTGTCACATTCTCCTGTTGTTTTGGGGACTGATTAAACCATCTAAACCACCTGAAAATGCCTGAGAGGCTGCTGGAAAATCTCTTTCAATCCTGCTGCCTGAATCTCCCATCCAACACAGCCCTCGATAAAATGAATGCTGCTGGTTAAAAGATTTGTGGTGAAATTCTGGATTTGGTGAGGAAGGGATGAGCCTCAGGAAAGGTGAGATTATTGTGAAAACCAGCTTTGACAATTTGCATTTTCCTACAAGGAGACAAAATAATAATTTAATCGATTGTGACACTACCTGGACTCACAACGGCATCACAGAGGGGGCTATCCTAAAACATTTTAAGAATGAAAAAGGCTTTGGGTGAAAGCAAAGAGGGCAATTCTTTGTCTCTGAAATCAGCTCTTTTTATTCCATGCGGAGACTGAACCCACAGAGAAAGAAACAACCTTATTTTTCCCCTGTGAACAGTTTGCCAGAATATTGAGAATATCACCCATTGTCTCGCATCAGAACTGTTGGATTCTTTAGGCTTTGAACATCAGCATGATTTGAAAATGATGGGATTTCATGGCCACCACGGGGCCATGCTGAGGTGGCCTCGGAGGCGATCCACATTCCTGAGATGTGTGGTCTGTACCATGCAGGCTTGGGAATGCTCTTCGTGGTCCAAAATTCAGCCTTGAGCCCGTTTTATTCCTCCTGACCATTTAAACCACTATCTCTTTTTGAGCGTGGCCGTTTTTTATAGATTGTGGAGATCATTATTTGCACAGTTAACTGCTCTCCCTTTCGTCTTTAGCTGTTTTCCTTATATACGTATGAAGTGCTTTGCATCCAGCAGAGTTCATAGAGTACAAAGACTTGTGCTGCAAGGAAATATTTGCATTTCGCTCGTATTCAAGAGAAAGGTCAATAAAATAAAGCAAGATGAGAAATCGTGGGGTGAGATGTTGGCCCCACCATAGTCAATGGGAGTCTTGCCATTGCCTTCAGTGGTGGCCAGAATTTCACCCGCGCTGCCTCAGACATGGTGAATGACTCCTTTTTGTCCACATTTTTCAAGCCTTAGGAGGCAAATGGAACAGAAATAAATCAATATCCCACCAGAAATGCGGATTTCACCGTGTCCTCTCTGTTTCTGAACCCATAAAACATAAATTCCGGGCAAACTTTGATCTGTGTGTTTGACTTCGATTTTTGTTATTCCTGCGTTTTTCAGGAAGGCTGACTTTGCAGAGGTTGCCTGGATGGGCTCTATAGGTGGAAGGACCTGAAATGCACAGCATTCTTAGAAGATGAAAGCATCCCTCATATAGATCCAGGACTGGACAGGCTGTCTGCTCCACACAGTAACAAAGCCTGAAACCAGATTGGCCTGGTGCCTGACACAACACTCAGATCTTCCCTGTGGCTTTTTACTCCCAGGGAGAGAGAGCAAAGGAATCAGCGGGGAGACCAGTGGAAGTCATGGTTTGACAACATCAAAGAGCAGCTTGGACCTTATCCTCCTAGAGAGAAAAAGGTTGCCAGGATCCCATGAGCTGGCTGACTAATAAGTGAAGTGCTGCCAATGCTCCAATTCAGGATGACTTGGGGTGACCCACTGAGTGATGGCCACTGCCAGTGGAAGAAGTTAACAGAGAAAAAGCAGGGAGATAAAGAAAAACAACCAAGCAAATACAGGGATTTGGAATGCATAGGAGCACGGGGGCAGCTGTCTCTTGGATCAGAGCTGTCTGTGTGAGTAGTGAGGTCAAGAGTGGCTCCCTGAGAAGGCATTTGCAGCTCCCGTCCCCTGACAGAGACACCGGGGTGTGGTGCCATTTGTCTTGTCCACACTGGTCAGGGCAATGGACAACACTGGGGGAAGGAGGGAAACACATCATTTATAAACCAGGATGGCCAGAGGCACATCTGCCCTGGAGGTTTGCTGGGGGGTCAGCCCCTGCTCATTGTTATAAATGACCTGGGGTTCCTTTATGGACACCAAGTCCCCAGGGAGAGCTGAGTGACTGGACTTGCAGGGCTGTGAGAAGCAGCAATGACAGCTGGGGACAGCCCAGGGCACGCTGCTGTGGACAAGGAGAAGGGACAGGCAGTTGCTTTTGGGCAAGAAAAGATTTGGTGACTGCTTTTTGGGTTAAGAATTGCTCACAGTGGATAGAAAATATTTTCTAGTTCTCCAAAGTTTGAGTAATCCAGGAAATGGTTGAAAAGTCTTGTAAACTTGAAGTTCATTTTCAAAAGTGAGAATAGGGATGTGATGAGCAGGGTGGCTCCTGTTTTGCTGCAAACGATTTTTCCTTCTGCTAGAGGTCAATGTAGAGCCATGGAATCATTAATTCTGGAAAAGACCTCCAAGATCCAACCTTAGAGCAATCACCACCCTGCCAGCTCAGCCACAACACTCTGTGCTTTGTCTGCTCATTTTCTGAACACTCCCAGGGATGGGGACTCCACCACTTCCCTGGGGACCCTTTTCCATGTGCTCTGTGGCTCCTGAATTTCAACTCACTCTGAACAGCATTGCCAGACCTTGCTTCCCCCAAGCACAGCATTAAAGTCAACACCTAAAAAACAGGAATTATTTTGGCCACAGCCACACCTGTGGCAGCTGGGTCTTGTCTTGAGCTGGACCATTGGGTGACCAAAGCAACGGGGAAGGGGAGCTGCTCCCAGCTTCCCTGGATTTTTTGGCAAATCACCTCCCTGCATTTCCATACCTCAAATTTCAGCCTTGGCTGTTTACACTGTCAGCTCTTCAGAGGGTTTTGTGCAGCACCTTCTGCAACAGGACCCCGACCTCGGCTAAAGCCTCTGAGCGCCACAGGAACACAAATAGTACGAGAGCATTTATCAAAACTTACAAAGGCAACTCTCTGTGCTTTGATTTAAAGCGTGTAAAATGAGTCTTGGAAAACATTCCTCCAAAGGAGCCGAGGATTCATCAACAGCATGGGTGGTGCTGGGAGCCCTCAGCACCCACTGACTTCCCAGCAGGATTGGCTTTCACCAAGAGGGGTGCAGACAGACACTGGATCTCACAGGACATCACAGATCTCCTTGCTTTCACTGGGTCTGCTTTTCTGCACAATAATAATAAAAAATAAAGGGGCACAAAATGCTGACACATTTAAAGAGATGAGGACGGAATAGTTTAGCATCCTTGAGGTTTGAAGTGCTTATGGCTGAACTTCAATCTTCTGCATATTTGATTAAAAACCACCTTCAAATTTGAAATCAATGAATCTCCCCGTGGACTGAGAGGCTGCCCAGAGGGGTTCAGCTCTGCCCCATGATTTATCCAGGTCCACAGGGATCCACACTGATCTGTGGGGAGGTCAGGTGTCCTACCAGCTCCTGAGAGCCAAGTTCCCCAACCCCTTTTGGTCTGAGCTCCTCTGTCAAAGCTACAGAATCACAGAACCACAGGATGGTTTGGGATGGAGAGGACCTTAAAACTCATCTGCCATGGCAGGGACACCTTCCCCCATCCCAGGTTCCTCCAAGCCCTG
>VZUA01091155.1:35872-50829 GCA_013401035.1 Horornis vulcanius
GGAACAGGCTCCCCAGGGAAGTGTTGGAGACACCATCCCTGAAAATTTTTGAAATTTTTTGAATGTTTTGAACCCCGAAAGTTTTTGAAATGTTCGAAAAATGAGTAGAAGTGGCACTTGGTGACACAGTTTAGTGGGAATGGTGGGATTTGTTCGAAGGTTGGACTGGGTGATCCTGGAGGTCTTTCCCAGCCTTAATGATCCCATGATTTTATATTTCTTGGTGCCCTTTTTCCATCACCCCCAGCTCCAGAGATGTTGTGTTGATCAAACCTTTAAGGCTATCCCACAGTATGAATTTTCTGCAATCCCAACTTTTCATGCCTTTCCCACCTGAGAGTGGATTTTTTTCCCTGATTTGTGCAAACCCTGGGAAAAACTCATCAAAGGGAATTAAGGAACTGGTCCAGCCTCACCTTCATCCCATTCTACAGAAAGCCAAACCACAGATACACCTTTTTTAATCCTCAATTATTAAATTGCTCAAAGACATCTCAGACACGATGCCAACAGTTTATCTGAAGCCCTGCGTGCTGCCACCTGCCCTGAACTGCTCGTGAACCTTCCCAAATCCCAGGTCAGGCAGCAGCAGAGCAGAGTTTGGATCCCAAGGGGAAGGAATTCGTGTCCCAGGGATTGAGCTGAGAGGAATTGAGCCAAGAAGCCACCCAAAAAAAGGTGGGTTTGGGGTTTGTCCCCCCATATTCTTCCTGCCTGTAAATTCCATAGGGAAGTGGCTTTTAATGACCAGGAAAAGCTGGAAGATCAGCATTAATTGTCATGAAAATGAGACTATTTTTAAAGGCTTTTTTTATATGGGTGATTTTGGAGTTATTTGGATTTTTTTTATCTTATTTTATGAGCATTGTTATAATTAAAAATGTTATTTCTCTGTTAGAGGGCAAGTGGTTTATGTCAGAACAATTTTTTCCTTCAGAAACGCCCCACTCTGTGAGGAAAGAGAGAAATCCCTGTGGGCAATGAGGAAAACAGATCTGAGCTGAAAACAAAATGAAAAATGAGACGAGAAATGAGAAAATGAAAATTATCCAAAATACAGACATAAAACCAATTTAATAATGATCAGTGACCTTTAATGTTAAAAAAAAGGAGAAAATAGTTAGAAAAATTAAAATGTTTGCAAGAAAATTTGCAATGAAAATATTCATCTCTTCCCCACTAAACATCAAGGTAGGACCCAGTGGAGAGTTCATTATTTCCCATCCACAAATGCTTAAAAAAAAAGAATTATAATAATTTTTAAAAAGTTACACAACTTTAGTCTGAGCTAATTGTTCAAGGAAACAGAGTTTCCTTCAAGACTGATAAATCCCACAGGCTATTTCAAACAACTGGGCAGTAAATCATGGAGAAGTGCTGGTACATTATACAATGAAATCAAAGTGATTTGCAGAACCCTAAATGTTTCTTCATTACCCTTAATCCTGCACCATTAAAGTAACAAGGAACTCTGATAAGGTTTTCAGACAGTGACAAGGCAACAGGAAAATTATGGGCATTTTTATTTCAGGCATTTTCTCTTGGTGCTTTTGGTTTAAAATATAATGAAATATTGTGAATACTTTTATGAGGTTGTAAAAAAGAAAACCTCTAATGAACCTAAAACGGTGAGCTTTGTTAGAAGTTGAGAGCAGGACTGAGTCATGTTGCTACCCTGGATTAAAAAAAAAAACAAACAAAAAAAAACCCCAAAAACCAAAAAAGAATAGAATATTTTATATCTTAGTATGCTTTTTGCATTTAGAACATTTTAAAAATAATAAGCTATTGCTGTTCAGTGGCACAGGGAACATATTTAGAATATAAAGAACTAAAAACTGAGGGTCTGTAATCAGTACAAAGAAACGAAACGAGAGTTATTTTAATCCCAGATGTCGTCAGGACTTTTTGGCACAATATATAACACAAATATAGGTTACACCCAGCTTCTGTCTTGTACAGACATGCACAGGATGATTTATAATGCAGGGGATGTGCTGGCAGAGAGATCATCCCTGGTTTTGCATGACCTGTGAGTATGGAGCAGTGGGAATAAACATTTCTTGTGCTCACTTTATGCTACAGAATGAATGGCATCTGAGCCAACATTGGCATCTGTAGGGAAGCACAGAATCCCAGATTGGGGTTGGAAAGGACCTCAAAGATCCTCCCAGGCCATGGCAGGGACACCTTCCACTGTCCCAGGCTGCTCCAAGCCCCAGTGTCCAACCTGGCCTTGGGCACTGCCAGGGATCCAGGGGCAGCCACAGCTGCTCTGGGCACCTGTGCCAGGGCCTGCCCACCCTCACAGGGAGGAATTCCTGCCCAAAATCCCATCTAACTCTTCCCTCTGGCAGTTTGAAGCCATTCCCCTTTGTCCTGACACTACATCCCTTGTTCCAAGCCCCTGTCCAACCTATTTTGTGTCCTGACACATACAGGGGCGTGGAGAGAAATTCAAAGCATGACTCTCCTTTTCTCACAAAGCCCCACGGTTCACTTCCTGGTTTATTTTGGGATTTAGCAGCTCCTTGGAGATTTTCATGAACGTGGATGATTTTCTGCATCGAATCTGCACTGGCAGGAGCTGCCCAGGGAGGTTTGGGGTCCCCATCCCTGGAGGTGTCCAAGGAAGGCCTGGATGTGGCACTCAGTGCTCTGGGCTGGGTGAAAAGGTGGGGATCAGTCACAGGGTGGACTCAATGACC
The DNA here is from genome assembly GCA_013401035.1 of Horornis vulcanius. Taxonomy (NCBI): domain Eukaryota; kingdom Metazoa; phylum Chordata; class Aves; order Passeriformes; family Scotocercidae; genus Horornis; species Horornis vulcanius. Next base: position 38,581 of record VZUA01091155.1, read on the forward strand.
TCGGAGGTCTTCTCCAACCTCAGTGCTCCTGGGATCCTCTGTGGTGAGGTCTGAGCATCTCTACCACATCAGGGGACCTCTGTCCAAGCCCTGCCTCTCCTTCCCAGCAGCAACAGCTGCCTGAGCAGAGCTTTACCTGTGCAGTTTATCCAACAGCCCAGTCCCCAGCGCTGGGAGCACTGCTGGAATTCCTCAGGGCTGGATGAAAAGGCCCCTGTGCTGCTGGAGGGGTGGCTGTGAGTGCAGCTGCTGGACACAGCCATAACTCACTGCTACTACTGAGCTCGCTGCTATTTATTTACTGAGTTCAGCCAACAGACTCCAAAGTGATTTAGATGTTCCTCCAGATAAAACCAGCAGAGCAGTCAGGGTTTTTTAACAAATCCAGCATTGCATCAGCAAAGGAAAGGGAGCAGGAGGGAGGGCAGAGAGGGGAAATGGTTTGGGTGTCAATGGGCACAGTTTGGCCTTTCTGCTGAGTGCTGTTAGCGAAGACCAGGAAGTTTTACTGCTCCTCAGGCATGTCTTTGGTTTGTTTTTTGCACAGAAAAGCAGACAATATAGGCATGGAGGGACAGAGGAGCACACTGGTGGGATGGGGACAGCTCTCTGAGGTGCCAAGCAAAAGGAAAAGTAATAAATGAGAGCAATCAAAACAAGGGAGGCTCCGGGGAGAGGCAAAAAAAAATCAATTACTAAAGGGAATAAAAAGATCACTGTCAGAGGATGACAGGAATTCCTGATATGAGGGATTTAGCAGTAAAGGACAGATTCCTTTTTTTTCTCTTCTTTTACTTAAAGGCAAAATATTCAATCTGATGAGCATTTTTGAACTTTGAACTCTCTGACCTTTAAAGCCTCTGAAATAAATCCTGGCCAACTCAGAAGAAATGGCAACAAAGAGCAGAGTTGGTCCCTTGGGTGCCTTTGGCCACACACCCATGGCATTGTTTGGATGCATCCAGCACCACGGTGGTGGGGACAGACATCCAGCTGCTGGGGACAGACAGACAGACAGACAGACAGTGGCGAAACCCTGCTCCTGTGCCCCCGGAGTGGAGGTGCAAAAATCCTCATGGACTTTTAGAGGATTATCCTGGCATTCTGGCAGGGCTGATGGAATTGGGCTGGGGAAGGCAGAGTGTGCCTTACAACAGACACCAGAAAAGTCACATTTTGCCCCAATTTGCAATTTTGGTTCCTCCTCCAGTTTGCCCAAGTGAGGTTACAACACTGATTTATTAACAGAGTGATTTATGCCGAGATGTAAAACACCCAGAGCCCTTCTACTTTAGAGAAACCTTTAAATCCTGCCCAGCTGAAAGGAAAGCTGCTCTCAGTCACTCCATAAGCAACTGAGCTCAGAGGAATGAAAGTGTCACCCCAACTGAGCAATTTTCTGGGAGCAAATGAGACCACAGGCAGTGGTTTGGAGTGGCAGGGTTATTTTGAGCAGGGTTGGCTCCAGATGTTTGATAAAAGCATGGAGGCATCTCTGCCTTAGCATCCCCAGAACCATAAATGACAGAGATCATCCTTAAACCTTCACCTTTGCCAAAAGCTCAGCACAAGGAGAGGGAAGAGAGGAAATCAGAGAGCAAAGCCCTCACCTCTTCTGCTCTGATCCTGGGGGAGCATTTTTGCATGAAGGAAATTGTGTTCACATCTCCTGAGCTTTACTGCTCCTCCCTACCTGTCCTGGGGCCTTATACAGTATAAAATAGTGCCATCTACTGATTTATTTTAGCAGCATCTGGGTACTCAGAAAAGCTGGTTTTACTGCTTAAAGCATACTGATTTTACCTTGAAAGCTGTTTTTTCTGTCCCTTCATCATTGTATTAACTCTCTAATCTACTCCAAAGGTACTAAACTCATCCTGGGTCAAATTATCCCAATGTTAGCAGGGCATTAAACCCACTGGTGTCAGTGGAAAGTGCCTGATGAAAAGGTAAAGATATTGTGCAGGTCTGGATTTTCCTCTGTGGAACACAGGAAGGTGTCCTGGGGAATGCAAAGAGGCTGAGCTGTCTTCAGCAGGGCTCAAAAGTCACGTTGTTTTTGTGTGAGATGCAGTGCAATCCCTTGTTCTGGGATTTAAGACAAGAGGAAACACCTGAAAGGAAGGGTCAGAGACAGAGAGATGCAGCTTGAGGCAGTCAGGTGAGTGTCTTATGTAGAAGGGGGAAAAAATCCTTCTTGGGAGCTGCACACCTGCAGAGGGGAGGATGTGACATCTGTCAATTCAGGCATTTTAGAGAAAGTCACTTCACAGAGGAAATATTTCACTGATACCTTAAAAACAGGGGGAAGAGGGAGAGTGATTTCCCTGGTTTGGAGATTGGTGGTTGGAATCTGTCAGCGTTGATATCTTTATTTTCAGATCACACCAAACTCACAGGGGAAAAAACGAGACTGGCCCCAAAGGTAGAAATATTCTGAATATTTTCACATTGCTCACAACTGCTCAGCACACAAAAACCAAACACGGGAGCTAAACAATGTGCAGTGGCAGGCTGGGAGAGTTGGGGGTGTTCAGCCTGAAAAAGGCTCTGGAGAGACCTCAGAGCTTCTTCCAGGGCCTGAAGGGGCTCCAGGAGAGCTGGAGAGGGACAGGGGACAAGGGATGGAGGGACAGGACACAGGGAATAGCTCCCAGTGCCAGAGGGCAGGGATGGATTGGAGATTGGGAAGGAATCTTCTTTTTTTTTTTCCTTATTTTCTGGTGAGGGATATCTTTTAAAAATGCCTTAGGGACCATGCAGAAAGCATAGAATTACAGACACAACATAAGGATTCAACAGAGTCCAGAAGGAAAGCTCTGGTTGTTCATCTATAAGACACCTCTTGCTCAACCCCTGGAGTTTGAGGGTTATGTGTTCATGTGTTGGAGAGGGCATTTGGGGATAGGCCAAAGGGGTGATGGCTTTAAACTGCAAAAAAATTAGGTTTAGATGGGATATTGGAAAAAATCCTTCCCTGTGAGTGTGGGGAGGCCCTGGCACAGGTGCCCAGAGCAGCTGTGGCTGCCCCTGGATCCCTGGCAGTGCCCAAGGCCAGGCTGGACAGGGCTTGGAGCAGCCTGGGACAGTGGGAGGTGTCCCTGCCATGGCAGGGGTGACACTGGATGAGCTTTAAGGTCCATTCCAAGCCAAAGCAGGCTGTGAGTGTGATCCCCCACATCTCAGGCTCCAGATCCCAGCAGGCCCTGGCTCCTCGTCCAGAACCCCCGATGAGGTGACACAATGAATCCCTGTAACTTTCCATGTGCCAGCAGCGCTTGATTGCAGCCCCTTATCAGATCCCAGCGCTGGGATTTTCCCCTCTCCTGTTGTTTTTACGACCAGGAGAAGTTGTTACAACCTTGATTTTACAAGCCGGCGCTCGCGGCCCGGCCTGGCTGAGCGGGGTCGCTGATTGCCCTGATTCCCTGCAGGTATAAAGGCTGCTGATTTATGGCAGGGGAAATTCATATTAACCATAAATATCTTAATAAGTGGCCATCTGGGAGAGAGGGCAGGCTTTGGATCCAGCAAGGACTAATTGCTGTTTAATGGGCAGCATCTCCAGCGCTGTGTAAAACAAAGCTTTTGACAGGGGGTGTTGCTGAGGTTACAGAAAGGGCTTTTCATCTGCCAGGGGAAATGTGACTGCTGCTCGCAGCTCAGTCCTCCTGGCCCGTGTCCCACAGGAGATGATTATCTCACATTAAACACAAAGATTCACCCTCAGCCACATCCAGGCATCACCTGGTTTTCCATCAGCACTGCTGAGCCCCCCTCACCTCCAGGCCCAAAAGGGACCTCACACCTCCCAACTTCAGCATGTGAATGTAAACTCTAATAAAGGCTGGCTGATTTTGTAACATTTTGTGTCTCCTTCTGATGCCTCAAGTTTCAGCTTTCATGTNTGCAGGAAGGCTCACAGGCAGTGTGATGACATGTTGGCAGAGGAGGTGGAAGGTGGGCACTGGGATGCTGTGGGTTTTTACCCAACCTTCCTACACAAAATGGGAGTTCTTGGATCTGTGTGACCCTCCCTGGGTGTCCCCTGTGCAGAAAAAGCTGCTTCTCACCACCTCACCCATTGCTTTTTCGTTCCCAGCCCAGCAGAAACCACTCTTTGGTCAAGGTTTTATCCCAGATATCAACCTCCCCCTCCTCTCTTGAATCAGACTTCAAAGTCCCCAGATCTCAGCAGCACTTGCACTGCAGGGGGAGATAAATTACTCTGAGGATAACTCTCATTTTTCCACACAAACCGCATGGATTTTGGTTCACAGGGGCTCTTTCAACGTGCGGGGAGGTTCCATTTGTGCTGCAGCCTGTGCAGAGGCCTGAGCCAATGGAGCCCCTCAGGGTTTGCACCCAGCTAAAGTATCAATGAAAATAAAACCCGAGGTTCTGCCTGGATGTGGGAGCATTCCCAGGGTTCTGGGATCAGCTGAGGTCTGGCAGGCAGCACTGCTCAGGTGTGAATTGTGTCTCCTGCCTTTCTGTTCCAGATCCAGATTAGGAGAGTCCTCTGCAGATGTGAGTGATGAGGAGACACAAAAACAGTTCAAAGGTCTGGCCACTTCCCTGTTTAGCCAGGATATTTGATGGAGTGTAGCTGAAAACATTATTAAAGAACTCAACTGGTTTAGCACAACTCCTCAAAGTCCTCTGAACCAAGGTGAAAACAGCTTACTGCTGATCTTCCCTTTCCTCACTTCTGATTAATATAAAAGCAAGAGCTATGAAATACTTGTTACAGTTTTTTTTAACCTCAAATTTAGTCTAAAGTTCTGGAAATAGACTACAAAAATATGGTTTGGATTACTCGTAGTATGTGAGCAGTAGACACTGACATAATTAAATCCCAGAAAAATTCCCTATTAAAGGAAAAAAAGAGAAAAAGGACTTGGAGAGCAGAACATGCCCATAGACAAGGCAGCAGATTTCTTTAAGCTAGTGGCCAAATCACAATGTCACCAAGGAATGGGGTAGTTGGTGAAGCTCTTGTGGAAGGTGACAAAGACTTTTTGTGCTGTATTTATCTTCCAGCCCTGCTCCTGCTTCCCGTGCGCCCCTCTCAGCTGTCCTGGAGCCAGGCAGGCTCCTGGAGAGGCCATCCCCAAACACACCAGGGCAATAAATCCAGCTGAAGATGCTGCTGGATGGGCCACATGCCCAAAAAATTCCCTCAGGGTGTGGGGGGTTGCTCCTCCTGATCCATGTCTCTTTTTTTTTAATGCTTGTCACTCAATCCTCACTCAGCACTCTCGCTTTAGTATCAGCACTGACAGATCAGTGTGCTGGCTGCAGATAATTCTGAGTGTCTGGATGTCTAAATCCTCTCAGCATCACCCAGTAAAGTTTAACCTGCCAGAAGCTGATGGGGAAATTGCTGCATTCATCACCACGAGGTGCAGAACCAACCTCTGCCGCAGCCACCTGGAAAAATAAATCCCAGACCCACTCTGCCTGGCACAAATCAGCATTTCCTGCAGGGATAGCTGCACTCTGCAGCTCTGCCACATGGCAGGGCAGAGGTTTCCACACCTCAGTGCTGGCTGTCATGGACTAAAAAGCAGCTTTTTCAACCCTTCTGGCTTCAGGATGCAAAGCAGAACATCAGCAAGCTTTGACTTCTCTGAGTGTGGTGATTTGTTTATGTTGAATAACATTTACCTGTGTGAACAACCATCCCTTGGGTGTCATATTGTGGAATTGGAAGTGAACAGCTCACTTCTCTGCCCCTGTTTAGATGACCAGGCTGGAATTTCTCCAGTGCATTTGAATATTTGCCTTTTGCAAGCAAAGCCGCTGCGAGAGCACCAAGAAGAGAAATAAATCACCCAAAGTGTGCAGGTTCCTGCTCCATGGTGCCCACATTTGGGAAAAAAAAAACCAAAAAAACCAAAAAAACCCCAACAATTTCTGCCTTGTCTCCAGCAGCACATTCCCAGTAGCTCCTGTGGGGGTCTGGGGGCAGAGGATACCCCAGGGGAGATCTCACAGAGCCCATCGAGGGCTGGCACAGGGATTGTGTGAAAGGGAGGAGGAGCTGGGCTTTGTGCAGGAGAGAAATGCATTTCACAAAACCAGCTGAGGAGAGGTGAAGCTGTTGTGCAGCCTGTGAGCTCCATCTCAGAGACGGACCAAGCTCCACCACAGCTGAGTTTGCTCCGCAGAAACTCTGAATTTTCTCATCTCTGTTATGACTTTGCAGTGGGAGAGGAAGTGGAAAACCACCTTCCCCAGCCAAGACAGAGATGGAGAGGTGGAGGTTTATCAAGCTGTTCTTAGATACATTCCCAAATCCACCTCTCAGCAGACCTGGAGGCAGCTGTTCCACACACTGCCTGGATTCACAGTTCTCTCCACCAGCTTTTCCTCCATCCTGCAACCCAGAAATGCCCGAGGCCCACCCAGCTGTGCCTTCACCTCCTCTGCAAACCTCACCACCACACCTTCCTCTCCTCCTGGAAATCGATCTGAGCTGAGGAATTGCAGTGATAAATGAACATGGAGATTCATGGCATGGAGGGTGATCCCCAGGAGGAGTGGGAAGGATTCAGCTGGGCAGTAAAACTCCGGGCAGTTGGCACATAAATTTCTCCCGAGTGTGGAGGTGAGCGGCAGGCAGTGTCAGAGGCATTAACACCTCCCATCAGGTGTAATTATTCCAGGCTGTTCCCAGGCTGGGAGTTGAGAGGCATTTCAAAAACTCTGAGAGAAATCAAAGCCTGGGAGGTCTGTGGGAGCCATTTCAGGAGGCTGTAAATTTTATTTTAAAAGGAAGAATTTGGAATTGCATTAACAGCCAACCTTGTCCTAACAAAGAGTGGAGAGTTTTACATCAGCTTTTGCCAGTAATCAAATCACTTCTCGTATTAAAATAAATGTGAAATCCAAAATTATATACACATTCCAGGGAAAAATACCCTTGGTAAGATTAAGCCACTAACAGAGAAAGCCCCAACAAATGTCTCTTCCCACATAAAAGCTTATCCCTTGAAACACAGTGAGTGGATTTTGATAGAGCCCATTTGTAGATGCTTTATTCAGACAAATCACTCCTATTCCAAAGAAATGTTATCCACACTACAGACATTTCACTACTCATGACCACCAGGGAATTCAGAAGCAGTCAGCTCATGGAAAAGTCTTCTTCCAAGGAAGCAAGGAAAACAATTCAGCAGCAGGAAAAGCTCAGCTGATGGCTGCAGGGGGATTGTCCATGCTGGATATTCACAGTTCCGGGAAGAGCTGCTCTGCTGCCAGGGCTCTGCACTCCTGTTTTACACCTGCACGTAACTGCCCCAGGGCAGAGCTCAGGGCAGGCTCTCAAACCCCTCTGAAATGTGGGAGATGCCTCAAGTTTCATCTTTGCTGTGTTTCAGGTTCTGTGCTGCCCAGGGTGCAGCTCTGAGCTCACAGTCAGGGTCACTCAGCTCTGCACACAGCAGGGACACAAAACAAATCCTTCTCCTGCCCCACACCAAGGACAACTTTNTGTCCATTCTGTGACAATTTTGGGACCATTTTTGTCCATTTTGTGTCTACTTTGTGACCATTTTGTGTCTATTCTGTGTCCCCCTTGGGTGCAGCCCTGCTCAGGCTCTTGTCCTGCCCAAGGTGTACCCTAAAGGCCTTTCAATAAATCTCTGCTTTATTCTCCAGCTCTGCCCAGTCTCTGCTCCAGCTCAGCCTTCCCAAGGCATCATAGAAAGGTGTTTTGGGGTTTAGCTGAGGACCAGCTCAAAGCTGTCACAATTCCAGCCAAATACTCCATCACAAGGGCTTTTGTGACTATGATCTTTGGAGGATTTGACATCCATCTCTTGGAAAACAGAGAAATGCCCTGGGGAAATCCCATTCTCAATGAAACCTTCTTCCTTCTCCCTTAACTGTTTTTTCTGTTATTTAAAATTTGTAAAGACTGGGGATGTTTCCTGCCAGGTTATAGCTGACTTTATGAGACCTTTCTGCCATTACAGAGGTGTGCTGGTGCTCAGAGATAATATTTTAGCTGGAGGATTAAAAAAAAAAAATCTGTTTTTATTTTGTCTTTATGAATCTGCAATAACACAACAACAACAACCAAAGAAACAAACCAAACCAAAAACCACCAAAACCCATCCTGACACTTTTGGTGCAAGAAGACTGCTCCTCTCTGCCCTAACAACAACCTCTGTACACACAAGAGAAAATCCATCAGTTCTCTAGAATTCTAGAAATTCCTGAGCTTTCTTCTCTTGGATGAGGAATCACAGAGAGGAACAAGAGAAATCTTTGTCCTTCTGCAGGGCTCTTATCTCAATTTCTTCACTCCACTTCTGCCAATCTTTGCCTTTAGTATCTGTATCTTTGCCTTTGGTATCTGCAGCCCCAGAGGTGCCAGCTCAGGGCTGCAGCACAACCAGACACGAAAATCTACATTTTTTTTCAGTCTCCACAGCCTAATTTCTCAATGCCAAACAAAATCCTGCCCGGTTCAGAGACCCCTTCTCCAAACCCCAGTCTCACCAGCTCTTTCTTTCTTCTCCCCAGCTTAGGACAGCAATCTGGCTGCACTTAAAACACTTTGCTTCCCATCTTTAATCCCTTGGAAGGGACTGGAGAGGTTTATTACACTTTGTGATCCTATCACAGCCCTGGGCAGGGAATGGGGTGTCCCATGGAGGCTGGAATTGCACTGTGGCATCTGTGCAAGGCGTTCCTTCCCATCAGGAGCAGCTATATGTATATTTATTTTATATATTTTAGATGGGTATATGTTTATCCTATCCTTTCCAAGCCATGTTGGCAGTTTATTTCTGCACCAAAGGGTCACTGGGAGATTTTCTTGGGATATTTATGAGGGTTTAGACCTACTTTTGCCAAATTAAAGGTGATGTTAAGCCACACGCTGAAAGCTCTTCCAGCTAAAGGCTGTTGGGAACTCGTAGTGCTCATGGCAGCTACAGCAAAAAGAAAATAATCTCCATTTTTAGTTATCTCTGTCATTAATTTTCCGTGGGTTGGGCTGACCTATGTATCAGTCACCCATGAAATAGGTTTAATGGCTGAAGGGCAATGCTGAGAAAGGGAAAAAAAAAGAAATGTGAAAATTATCTTCTCTCCGTGTGTTCAGCACTCCCAGGATCTGTTTATGTGGAGGAGGACATCATTTCATGTTTTGCAGAGTACAAATTCACCGAGATTAAACACCATGAGCTAAACCCTTGTCTGAGGGAGGCCAACACAATGTTGATTTACACCTGCCCAGGAGTTAATGCTCTGAATCCAGCATTAAAGCTCCTTGGGAAAAACAAACCCAACAACAGCAGCTTGTTCTATTAAATAACAATAATTTTTTTTAAAAAAAAGAATAAATAAATTCAACTATACACAGCGGGGGAGAAAAATCTTCCAAAATCAAAGCTCAGGGCAACAGCCAAAAAGAACCGGTCTCGTTTAGGGGCAGATGAAAGAACATGTGAGTTCAGCATGATGTCATGGCTGTTTATGCACTTAACTGGCCCTTTATCATCCACCAGACACAAAATGACTTTCTAAGGCTCCCACTGGACGGATGGTCCGTCTCTGGAATAAATGTTGACAAGTTTTATATCAAACCGTTGATCATTTTCTATTCCCAGCGCGGCCATTCCGGCCCGTGATTAATAACCTCGCAAATCTTATCTGTTTGAAAATAAGAGGAGCTGGGTTTGTTTCCTTCAGATTAGGGTTCAGGGCTTAACAACAGGAAAATCTCCTGCTGAGCTCACTCTGCTTTGCGTGGCACATGAAAGTCCAAACCCAGCAAACAGAATTTCAGAATGCGCTCAGCTTTCCTATCACAAAGCAAATAAGATACTCCAGGGGTGGTGATAACGTTGATTCCTGGAGCCTGGGAGCAAGGAATTGTTCAGTATCAGGCAGAATAGCTGTGAACAGAGAGATAGGCACTTGTACATTTCAATTCAAACATTAATTGGCCGATAAGGTGTACCACGAAAAATAATGTCCAGCCTCAAACTTCCTCAAACTGGAATGAGAAAGCTCTAGGGAGTGAGAGAGAGCAAAATGAGGCAAGGATTTGGGGTTCCAGATCTGTGTTTGGCCTGGATACAGCTGATAGCCAGCATTGAATAAAAGAAGGGGAAAAAAAAGGAAAAAAAACCCCAAAATCCACTGCTAGCACATTTCTCCAGGCTTTCCCTGATGTCTGAAAAAGACTTTTCTTGTGAGAAGGTGCTGGTTTGCAGGCAGCACAAGAACAAGAATCAAATGAAAAGTGGCGTCAGAATTATTCAGGTCTTGAAGTTGAGCAGAGCAACCAGCTGAAGACAAGAAATTTCTTTAAAATCCACTCCAAAATCCACTTCAAAATCCATTTAAAATCTGCACAGTATGTAAAGTATTAGATAGGATATAAAGCATTCCTAGCACAGTTTGGGAAAAGAAGGGCTCACCCTGAACCCAAACATCTTCATCCTTCTCTCCCCAATTCCAACATTCCCTCTTTGCACCTACAGCCAAAGCCAAAAAGAATAATTAAAAAATATTACCAGACCTTTCCCCTGGTGAAAAAGAGCAGAGAAGAATTAAAAAGGAAATTTTTCCTCCTGCAAAAATCAGAGTATTCAGCTGAAACACGTTTGGTTTTCAGCACTCTGCCACGTTGAAATTTTCCTGTGAAATCAAGCTCTCCCTGCCAAGATTTTAATTTATTTTTAAAATGTAGCTTTCTGTCCCAAATGGTCAGTGGATTTTCTCTTAAAAGAGCTTAGAGTTATTGCAATATTAAAAAGAAAAATTGCCTTTGCCTTGCACACAGTGGGCTGCTCACAGGGCTGGAGATAAGCACTGAGCAACTCCTTAATTACCTCTCCTTAATATTAAATTCTTTGTCTGCCTTTAGTTTTATGGCACTTTCATGCAAAGCCAGGGCGGTGGAGTAAACAGAAATTTCTCCTCATGCTTTTTGTTAAGTGAGAACATCAAAGGCCATCAATAACTCACCCAAGTGAGGAAAGGATGGAGCTGGAAAATGAGGAGGGTCGTGGAGAAAATTGAATAATCTCTGTGGGAAAAGAAATTTATCCCCACGCTGGCAGATGGCTACAGACAGGGGATTTGGGGATAAATCTCATCTCATAGGAGAAACCTTCCAACCAGGTCAACACATCTCTCATGGAAAAAAAAAATGGAGTTTTTTAATCAATAAATAAAAATTCAGTCGCTGATTTATTTCTTGTTTAGGAGTGGTAGGTTTCAACCATGGAACTCCCCCTGACAGCCCCAGAAATGCTCAGAAAATTCCAGATCTCTGCCTGGTTGATGGAATTTTGCTGCTTTGTGACAATAAATGGGCATTAAAATTGAGGGGAAAGAGCCAATAAATTGATGAATCTTGATAAGTTTTTCAGATGAGGAAAAAAACCACCACACTCCAAATAATTTACAATCAACAATAAACACACAGGAATGAAATGTAGTGCTGCTGGATTAATTCTTCCTTTTCTAGCAACTTTATTGCCTGATGAGTCAAAACAGTAAAAATCCCAAACCCAATGTGCACTGAAATTATTTCTCACTGCCAAACACCACTCCAGAATGCAAAAGTAATAACAAAATAGTAATTGAGAAGGCAAAGGGGATAAGTGGGTAAATATTTAAGGTGTTATTTGCTTGATCATCACTGTAGGAGTAGAAACCACCTTTGTGTCACCACGGAATATATGATAACAATGTAATATAATTATGAAAATAATAATAATGAAATAGAATAATTAATAACGTGTAAATAATAATAATAGTAATAAATTATTGGCAAATAAATACACTTTATCCCTAAAACAAACATGTCACATGGAGTAAGCAAATGTGTTTGTCCACGAGAGGTCTCTAGAGCCCTGATAATCTCAGGATATTGCCCTGGATTCCGGTGCTCCTGCTTTGAAACCAGACAAATGTTTGGATTTTCGTGTCCCCTCACCAACTCACTGCCTTGTCCCCTCCGGATCTGGCACCTTTTGGGCTTCCTCAGCCAGAGGAGGAGGAGGATGGATGTGGGCAAATGTCTCCAGGACACAAAAAATCCACGTTAGCCCCTGGCCGTGAGAGCAGATCAGGCAAAGAGCAGCCTGAATGATTCTGGGATTTTGGGATTCTGCTGCTTGCTTTGTCCCAGAGGGAAAAGGAATTCTTCCTGGAGCACACACCTCGCCCAGTGCATTTCCTCTTGTCCCATCTCTTGTTACCTGGGAGAAGAGACCA
>VZUA01091157.1:21576-33618 GCA_013401035.1 Horornis vulcanius
TTCTTTTACTCTTCCAGCTCTCCCTTGCATTATTAAAAATCAGCACACGTAACTGAGGAGAGCAGAGCGTGACACTTGGGGAAAGTCTGCCTTAGTGATTGGTCCTGTTAAGTTTAGGTTTGCCTTTTTAAAATATCTATAACAAACATTCTTGTGCTCATTCAAACTCTTCAGGAATGGTGATCATGACAGGGTCTAGTCTATATCACAAATCTAGCTACAATGTTTAATACAGTTTAGTATCGTGAATATCCTTACTTGGAGAAAGCTTCATGTTACAACAGTTTGGAGGTTGAATTGTTTCAGAGAGTGAATGAAGTTTGCCTGATTAGAGCTCAGTTCCCACTGAGAGCAAAGCAGAGGCAACCAAAGTGGATATTTTTTAGAATTTGCTATCCTGAAGTATTATGCAATAAAAACCATATTTTTTTAATATAGCGTCTTACACCATGAATAGTGTCAGGGTACTTTGCCATATCTCACCAAACTACATAACTAGTGAATGTAGAATGTCTTCTTTTTTTTTTTTTTTTTTTTTTTNTATGCTTGTTTTGCTTGTGTTTCATTGTCACTGCTGCCAATGGTTTTCTATAGCAGCTTTAGGAGAGAGGTGTCTGCGATGGAAAATTCTGATGACATATACATGTTCCCACATTTTTTGCTAGCAAAAGGGAAATGAAAAACATGGGCTTTACGCGTAGAATGGAAAGTCATGTTGTTACTGTGCTTAACCTGTGGAACTGTGGTTTTATCAATTGGCAAAGAATAGAGAGGATTGGTTTCTGTGTTTTGGCTAGTACTTAAATATAAGCGCTGTCTTTGAAATTGTGACTGTGTCAACAGCTTGTGTCTGTCCCTTCTTTAAAGTCCGTTTCTTGCTTTGTTTCAAATTTGATAGGAAAGTGAAAGTTTCATTGTATCCACAAACATGTGATCCTACTAGCAATGAAAAGGAAACAGTCTGTGAATAGCAGACTTTCAGCAGATGTGTGTTTGAGAGCTATTGTATAACACTAAGGAGTAGATTTAAAGGTGTTGCTGGAAATAGATAAACCAGAAACTTGATTATGAATTCAGAGAGCTAACATCTCTTGTCATAAAAAAAAAATGTAGCAATGTTTTTAATTTTGTGAGACCTTGGTAGAAAAATCACTTTTTTTAAAATTCTGGTTTTGAGATAAAATACCAATGACTCATAACCAGACTTTTTTTTTTTTTTCTTCATAACTTGAGCTCAAAAGGGGTGATTAATGGATGTCTGAGGTAACAGTCCATTATATAATTTAATTTTAGTGGCTTGACATTTGCTATGAATGGGACAGTCTTACTTTTTTTGTAGAAGTGTAAATGAATACTAACAATGGGTAACCAGTTATGCAGTTCAAGAAAAGCAGAGTGTGTTAAGTTACAGGGGTAAGAGATTTAAGACCAGCTGAATAACAGTTTTAATTCACTGTGTTTTGAAGCTGCTTTAGAGTTCAGTTAGCAAACTCAACATTCCAATACTGCAGTTTTTGGTAGGAAAGAAAGGTTTAAATAGACTGAGAGAAGTTGAATGAACTCCCTGGTTATAGGCACCTAGAATATCTAGCAAAGTTACTCTTCTTGTATAGCCATGGGGAAAATTTGTGACAGTAGGAATTAATTTCATATTGACAGAGACAGGAGCTAGCACCATGAACAATCAGTGGTGATTTTTTTTTTTATTTTTATTTTTGTTGTTGTTGTTGCTGTTGTTGTTTGTTCTGTTGCTTTATGAGAAGCACTAAGTAAACATTTCAAAAATACACCAAAGTTTCTCACTAGTCAGTCTATATTCAATAAAGGGAAGTATCTTATTCTGTAGTTAACAGAAAGATTGAAAATAGAAACATAATTTTTTGGTAGTGACTACTGTCCCAGGCTGGGCTATGGGAATGTTCAGAGTGCAAAGTGCATCAGACAAAGTACTTGGTGAGTTGTTCCAGAAATGAATCTAAATCCATATGGGGTCTTCTTAATATTTTGGTTCATTTGATGATGCAGATGTCAACATCCAGTTTCATTTAGCATGATGTTTTTTAGAAATTTCCTTGAGCTTAAGGAGTGGTGAGATTCAGACAGTGTTTGCTTTGGAGGCTGATGTTAGTGAACTGTTTGTGTATGCCAATACCACTCCAAACTTCAGTTTTGGTCCCATGGTCCCACTGAGCTCGAGATTACTCCAGATGTAAAATGCCAAAAGAGACAGCTGCTTCCAGTGGTGTTTTATAAAAAGTATGTCAGAAATTTTGAAATTTTACAGGATTTCATTTAAGGTTCTGAATTCAAATAAAATTTTATGGAGAGTGACAATAGTGAGTATTTTCAGATTTGGATGAGGACAAGAGTATTGATGATCTGAATAAATCAGAATAATCTCTCTAGGCTTCCCTGCAGTCAGAAGAGGGAGTCCATCAAGGGATAGGTCAGAGTGCCTAATGTTGTTTCTTGGCTTAAACTGACCAGTAGAGTTGTGCCTTAAGTAAAGTGGTCTTTCAACTAACATAGGCTTTTTGGGAGTGGGAGAGAGAAGAAAAATCACAGACCTATTGTATGATGTTAGTCATTCACAATACTTACTTACATTTTCCTTCCTCTTGCATTTTCACTTGTTATTTTAGTGAGGAATGTTTGATTTTAAGGACAGCTGTGATCCATAGATTGAGAAATACTGTTTTGGAAAGGTATTTGTGTCTTCATTGACTATCAAGAGAACCTAAGAAGCCTGCTTTCACTAGAACAATGTCAGCCTTTGTGCATACTCCCTTATGATCCTCTAAAATAGGATGCTAAAGATCGCATGGATAAAACCAATTTATGCTCAGTTTGGGGTTTGGATGATTTTTCTGAAGCTTCCAACAGGAGTGAAGAAGACAGGGAGCATTGTAAATAATGTGTGATCAAAAAGAGTGTGCTGAAAATGTAGTAACTTTAAAGAATCAGATAGTTTGTTATCATCCAGATTAGTCTTTTTTTTTTTTATCATGGTGAGAGAAAGTGAGGGACTGTTGAGTGCTACCTGACTTGTAGAATGAGTGCAATAGTTGAAATGACATTTTCTTGCCCCTGTGGCAAATAAACATTTCACAGTTCATTATTTTATGTCCTCTCCCCAGTTGTACATGTACCAGCTGGATGGTGTCTGAGAATCATTTAAGCATTTTATCATTCTATAACCCTCTGATGGAAATGACATTTAGAAGAAAAATTACTGATTTCTGTGTTCACTAAGGAGTAAACATGCATAGCTAATGGTTCTATTCACCACAGATCATACTTACGCATTTTAAATAAAAACTTGATTTTAGTTCATTCATAACTTATGAGAAATGTTTATCGATTTGGAGATCTGCTGATTCCCATTTAAATGTTTACATATATCTGGATACCTGGATCACTTGATGCTCAGATTAAGGTGAATCTTTATAGGCAACTTGCTTCTCTGCTGCCTACATAATGATGTAAAGTATATAGGAAATGCTGATTATTGTACTGATTGCTAAAAACAGTAACAAACCCCATTTATTTGACATAAATGAACCTCATATTTTCCTATGGTCTTTCCTATGGAAAGAAATAGCTTTCTAATATTTAGAGGTTGGGGTGACAGTGTGTGTTCCTTTTTTTTTAATGTATTTCGGATGTTAGGCAGTATCTCTAGTGGCAAGTCACCAGTTACATGTAACTGGCAAGTTACCAGTTGTGTGAACAGGAATAAGAAAAGTCTGTCATATTCTATATTCATACCATAACAGATTGAGTTCTGGTTTCCTCCTCACACTTCTCTTCTTATGAAGAAATTCTCATTAGCGGAGTTTTGTACAGAAAGCAGCATGCAAGGTTAATTCTATTATTTCTAAGAGATATGTTGAAATGATGATGCCTGTCATGTTTATACATTACATCACCTTTCAGAAGGCAAAAAATGCAGAACCATTTGCAAATAGTGGGAGACTCATGCTGTCTCATTCAAAACATGTAATGGATAGCCTCTGAACCACCTTCTGGAAGTGGCTGCCTCTTTTCATCAACTGTATAGGCCTCTCTTCTGCATGCACCTTTACTAACCTCATTATACAGTTAAGCCTGCTTATTTTTGATGATATCTTTGTATTAAAGAAGATTAGATAGACTGTCAAACTCTTTTTTTTAGAATTCAAGTAGAACATAATTGAGTGATACATTTCTTCTGGATGAATGGAAGTCATGCTAGAGGCCTAGAACAAGGGTCAGAGGGCTGCCCCTGTTCACCTTGAGTGGCATTTACTGTCACTCTGAGTGATGCTGCAGTAGTGAATTAAATTGGTGTACAAGAACAATATAGTATTAAGAGCTAGAGGGTCTTGAATCTAAGGTACTGACTAATATTTGTGTAAGAAAGCTTAACTGTCTTAGGAAGTGATGTCATTCTTCTCCAGGTGACTCATAGTATGGGTCAATATACTAATTAAAAATTCCTTTAAACTTCTTCATAGACAGACTAGTAATTGGCCTTCAACAAGTATATTCTTCTTGTTTGAAGATAAAAAGCTTTTGTGAGGAGAGGATGATAGATGCTGTGATGCTTCTTTAGAACAATGCATGTCTCTTTGAAAAGCCATTCTTCAATAATTAAACAAAATGTAAAGTTTGCAAATTTTTGCCATGACTGACAATGGCTTAGCATTTTTCATTATACTCTGGTCACAGTCTTTGTGGCAGAGTGTTCTATTACAGAGCACAGAAACAAAAGGAGAAAAATCCTGTTGTGTGTCATTGCTGCCTTCACAAAGCCACAAATACATTAAACTCAAGATACTGTTCATTGTGCTCTTGAGCCACCAGTGACAAAGGTGCTGTGAGTACCACTGAATATGAGGGAGTCATATGTCATTACATCACTGCTCAAGTTGGCAGAGCAAATAACATTAAAAGAAATGAAAACATTAGCAGCTAAAGGAATACAAAACACTAAGAGGCTTGACAGAAAAAAATCTAGAATAGAATTTAGATGTTATTTTTGTCATAAGTTATAAAGTTGATTTTACCTTTTTCCTTTCTTTTCTTTTTAGTTTACTTTTAAGTTCTTGTCCACACCCATTTCATGCCCTTGAGGCCAGTTAGCTTTTATTTTCTTTGACACTTGCAGCAGTCACAGGCAGTGACAGCAGCTTGGTAACAAGCCAGATGATGGCACTGGTTGTGTTAACATAAGATATGGGATTCAGTGTATCCTGAAAACAGAGTTCACTGTCTTGGATTTTATCAGATGGGCTTTCCTGAGTGTGGAGCTGGCAGTACATTTGGGACTTCTAGCAGGAAACCCACAACAAACTGGAGTTGGATGTAGTATTCAGCAATATTCCTTATAATGCCTATTTCTAGTCCTGGCAACCTCTCAGACTATTTAGAGGACCTACTGTCTGGTACAATATTCTTTTGTTTTTCCTTTCATTTTTATAAATGAAAGCCATAACCCAGTGGTGGGGTCATAGTGGCAGGTACAGAAATGAAGTTAATGGCCTCAGCAATTGGAAGAAATGTCTGTTCTGCATCGTGCTAAACTGTGCTTTTTCAGATGCATAATAAAAGTTATTTATGGATACTGATAAAGTGGTATCTGTTGTATAATATCGCAGATAGGCATAAGGATAATAACAAAAGGCAGCTGGTTTAGTAAGCTCTATTTGCTGCAGAAATGTGCTGTTCTTTGTGAACTGAAATAAAAAAGAAAACCAACAAACCATGGGAGAATGTTGGAGTTTTTTCCTGCTTCCTGGAATTTGCACTAATTCTTGCTTTGCAGTGTGCTTTTAAAGACAATTACGTGTGTCCCATGTCAGTATTATATTTGTCATGACTAGCACCTTATTAGAGGACAGCTGCTCTTCTCTGTCCAGCACATATATGTAACTACCACTGATGATAACAGAAGTTGTGACTATAACCCTTCTCTTCATTTCACCAATGGGGGATGATGGAGCTCTCATGGTTTCAGTTAAATAACTTAGGTATAAAGCCAGGAATGAAATAGTGACAGATCTGCGACTATTCAGTTGCTTGTTGAGAGTTCAGCGTCTGTAAGGAGGTTTTGAACTTTCATTAGCTGGCCTTTTTAACAAAGTAAGAAGGGCATTGCCCAAATGCACAACATCTAAGTCTTTCAGTGCATGCTGAGTGTCTTCACTAGAAGGCCAGCTTCAGGACCCCATCAGCCCAAGAGCAGTCCAAGTGCAAGCTTCCTTGCACCAAGAAAGCTTGGTGTGCAGGAGATATTTCCAACTTGTAAGCATTTTGTGGTATCTCCTCGGTCTCTCTTTAATCCTATGAGGATTAAAAAAGTGACCAGCTGATTTTTCCAAAGTTACTCAGATGCTCTAATGATGTTTTGCTGCTGTCACTTCTGCTGAGAACTGGACTGAATTGGAACAAAGGAGAACATTGCCATTATAATGCCGTTAAGAACTAATGTAAACTCAGCTGGAGAAAACCATTTGCAGTGAACAGCAAAGTTTATTGACCATGGCAAGCCCAAGAACATATTCTCAAGAACCACCTCTTGGCATTTTAGCTGTTGTAACGAGCTGCATATGTAAATCTGTAAGCACTTGCTTCTCTTGGCTCAGAGCTGCCTGGTGGGCAACCCAGACTGGCCTAAAGTAAACACATGCCTCTATGTTCATGTAAGTTTCTATTTTGTTTTTTGTTTGCATTTCAAAATTTGAGTAAATTGGATATTCTGCACTACTTGGGGTGACTAATTAGATTTCTTGGTAAGCACAAGCCCTGACTTTTTTTGCAAGTGAAAATTATTCATCTTCAAATTGCAACATCTATTCCAGACAGTTTCCTTACTAATTTCAGACAAGATACAAAGCTACAGTGATGAATGGATTGAACAGTTAATATTTGACATTTCCTTTTATGCTTATGCCATTTAAAAATAGCTGACTTTTGACAAACTGCTAGTACGGTTTTATATGAATTAGAAAACCTACACTTACAGTAAGTTCCCTGCTACCTTTCATTTTGAGCTCTTTGGAAAATGGCTGTGCTAAAGGTTCCAGCTGCTTTGATGTTCAGCATGAGCACAATGATAGTAAATTGGGTGAAGCTGTTGACTCCCTTGAAAGCAGAGAGACCCTGCAGAGAGACCTCGACAAATTAGAGGGCCGGACACTCACCAACCATGTGAAGTTTAACAAGTGCAAGTGCCAGATTCTGAACCTGGGATGGGACAGCCCTGGATATATGTACAGGGTGGGGAACGAGACACTGAAGAGCAGCCCCACAGAAAGGGACCTGGGGGTCCTGGTCAGTGGCAAGTTGAACATGAGTCAGCAGTGCCCTGGCATCCAAGAGGGCCAGCTATGTCCTGGGGTGCGTCAGGCACAGCATCACCAGCCTGTCCAGGGAGCAGACTGTCCCACGCTTCTCTGCACTGGAGTGACCTCACCTTGAATATTGTATTTTTGGCACCACAGTGTAAGGATATAAAGCAATTAGAGATCATCCAAAGGAGGGTAACAAAGATGGTTGAAGGGCCTTGAGGTGAAACCATGTGAGGAGCAGCTGAGAACACTTGGTCTGTTCGGCCTGGAGGAGACTGAGGGGAGACCTCACCACAGTCTACACTTCCTCGTGAGGGGAAGAGGAGGAGCAGTCACTGATCTCTTCCCTGTGGTAACCAGTGACAAGACCCAAGGGAACCACATGAAGCTGTGTGTCAGAAGTAAACTTTAAGAACTTGATTAACTTTTTTCCATTATAATAATATGAGATATATTAAAGAGTGAAAGCTGGTGATACCAACAGGTTCCAGAGGAGTACTTTACAACACCCCTCTCTGAGGCAGTTTGGAAGCTATGTCTCTCATAACGAGATGCTAACCTCTTTTTTTTTTGCTTCTATGGATTTCATGAGAATTTGATTCTAATCTCTGCACACTAGGCCCATCTGCACAATTTAGGATGATATTTTCTGCTCTCATAGACGTCTCCTTGTGTGGTGAGGACACACTCAGTGTCCTCCATGTCAGCTGTGAATGGGTGGCATCCAGGGGACTGAGCCATGCTGGCATCCTTCATACCTAGTGCAATGATAGCCACTGAATTGCATTCTTACTGTGTAAAATTATTTCTCAGTGAATTGCATCCATTTTGTACCCACATAATCCGGCAGGAAGGTGAACGAGAAAATTTGTGCTCATGCAGAAACCCGAGACTCTTACACTGGATTGTCTTTGGTCTCCCTTACAATACTTCTTTAGAGTATTGTAACTTAGAGCTTTGATCCCATTTATCTTGAAAATGTGAAATTTGTTAAGGAGTGTGCAGACATACTTGCTGAGAGAGGGAATGATTAATCTTCCAGGAGTGTTTCCATATAAAGCATCAAATTACATGTATGAGGAACCTCTACATCATAGGCATCCTAGGACTTGTATAAGGTCACTATACAAATACAGCCACCAAAATCTCTTTAGAACATCAAATTTGATAGAGATAAAATGTGCTTAGTGAATTTTTTTAAAGGTCAAAAAGGTAAAGATCATGTATTTATTTCAATTGAAATTCAGCAGGTCTTAGGTTAAAGTGAGGCATAAAGAAAATAAATCTCTAGAATTATGTTATACTTGACAGAATATTGATCAATAATTGTCTCAGCAGGAGCTGATGGTGAGCTGAAAATTTGTTTACCAATTTACATAAATATTTCTGATTAGCACATCTTGTGCATAGTTGTACAGAGCTTTACCCTAGATTTTTGTTCCACGCTTTGTCTCCACATTAATGTTTTAGGAATGTTAGACCATCCTTACTTTTGACTAAAAACATGTGAGAAAATTATTATCTTTCTCTTAATGCATGGACATTGTTAGTTTACTAATTTCTTGAAGAAGAATGCTTTACACTGTAGTGGTTTTACTGCATACCCCACAAATTGAGTACTGCCACTGTAAGGAAGTTGGCCTTGGAAAGGGAAGCATTTTGAAAATGATAGGTAGGAAGATACATCTGTGGAATCCTTCTAAGGAGAGTACTCATACTTGAAAAATGTCATACAGGTATTTTCTAAAACCTTTCTTCTTGTGTCTACATTACAGTCTCCCTACGCTTGCAGAAGTAGTACAAGGTGTTTCCTTCATCTTCAGGGTGGGTCTTCACAGTCTTTCACTAGTCAGGTAGTATAATCTTAAAAGTAAGTATTTTTAGTGCACCTTATTGGAGATCTGTGTCATTTTCTGTACTGCTTGCTTTATTTGCTGCCATACTCTCGCATGCATGCAAGCACCTGGGAGGAATTCCCTCCAGGTACCTACCTCAGTGCGTAGGCTGCCTTTCAGGATGATGGAGGCAGGCAGGGGCCTCTAGGGGGGGAATTCACTACTCTTTGTTAGCATTTAGAAACTTTACTTAGGTGCTTTAAATCATGCTCTGAAAGAACAAATATCTCCATGAACTTTATTTTGAATATTGAGGCATAAATTAGGTGTCTGGAATACACAGAATACTTGTGCTTTTTCTGCTTTTACTTTGTACTGAATATAAATTAAGTTAAAGTATGGATAATTTTTTTTTCTTTTTTTTTTTCCTCTTTCTCTTTGCCCCCTTTTATATTTCACAGAATCACAGGATGGTTGTGGTTGAAGGGATCTCTGGAGATGATCTCTCCATCTGCATAGTACAACCCTCCTGCTAAAGCAGCCTCACCTAGAGCAGCTTGCACAGGACCGTATTCAGGCGAGGTTTCATAACCTCTCTGGGCTGCCTGTTCCAGTGTTCTGACACCCTCAAAGTAAAGAAGTTTTTCTTCATGTTCATGTGGAACTTCTTAAATTTTAGTTGGTTCCTGTTGCCCCTTGCCCTGTCACTGGGCACCACTGAAAAGAGTCAGGCCCCATCTTCTTGACATGCACATGCTCTGCCATATCCAGGTTTTTTTTAAGTTATATCATCTCCTTATGGATCTGCAAAATACATCAAGGAAAAAAAAAAAAGAGGCTATTTCACTATTTCTTAAGGTTTACTAATAAGATTGATGTAATTGTAAACAAAAAAACTGTAAAATAGAGTTAATAAAGTTCATTCCCTCATAATGGTGTCTGAGTCTCTGCTTTCCAGGAGCTGACATGCACTAATGGAATATGTGACTGTGGTTTTTTTTTAATACCTTCTTTTCGTCACTAATCATATCTTTTCATTACACAAATCCTACTTGTTTCACTTCCTTGAAATGTCTTGGAAGAAAGAAAAGTTACGTGGAGCCACTTCTTAGTTGTATTTTTTATATTAGCTTGCCTTATACTGTTGCCATGAGCTATAAGCTAAGCTATATAAACAACAAGGATTGCTTGCTACAAGCTACTAATAAACATGAAATATTTCTGGATGGAATCACTCTTTCTGGTTCTTTCATAGGTTACTGTGTCTGCATGAATTTTCTTGGTTGCAATCAGTCAGTGATCTATTTGGTGACAAGGCAATGTGTAGCCAAATACACCTGCCTGTATTTCACTGGACTATCTTCTTTATTCCCATAGATAATAGCGGTTAAAAATGTGAGGGAATATCAGTTCTCTTGCAGCATGACAGGAGAAAAAGAGGCAGAGCTCTTTCCCCCAAATTCTGCACATCTTGAGGAAATGCACCTTCAGTGAAAGAAAATCCCTTGATAATAAATGAATGAAATGGCATTAAGGCTTATTGAGTTCAAGAAGTGCTAATAGGAAAATAAGAACTGGTCTCTGCTGTAGTAACAGCTACCATGAGATGTGGGAGTGGAGGAGTGGGGAGAAGAGATAGAAGAGAAAAGAAAGAAAGTACATAATTGATGGAACTAGTTTTTAATTTGGGGAATTTGTTCTCAGAGGGGTTTCTTTCCCCTAGACCAACCTCTTTTTATACTGGTCTGAAATCAAAAAGGACAACAGTTTTTCAGGGATTCATGGTTCAGATGAGATAAAGAAGGAAGGAAGCCAGTCAGTTTGAAAGATTTATTCAATGTATGTGTATATATATATATACAGGAAAAGTATGCATATGTGTTTATCTAACAGGAAAAAATGTGTATGTCTCAGTGATGTGTGAAGATGTCATAGTTGACATTGAATTAATGTTTTAAGCAGTGATGTGTCAGGTACTGCAGGTGTACTGCAGTGCATACATGATGACACTGAATGTGTCATAGAAATGGGGACTTTCAAAGAAAAACTCATAACTTTACCACCTGAGCTGGGAAATTTGGCTTCTGGGGAAAAGAAGATGAAGCTTAGGCACAAGCAGAGTCTTAATATGCTGAATAGAGGGTGCATATAAGCAGTGGATTACATATCCATTTTCGGCTCAGTGTTTCAACAAAGGAGACAGCAGCTTAAGAAAATATGCCTGAATGAAGTCACATCTCTGATTGTGTGTGCTGTGAGTTTTTAAAATAGAATCCTGTTGAATTGAATAGAATCATAATCTCCTCCGCTGCATGGGTGGTACTCAAGACTTTAGGGGAATGGATGATAAGTCTGATACTAATGGAAGTCTATTAGAAAGAGAGATGAATTTATCTTGCATGTGTCACAGGTGAATTTGTCTTCAGCAGACCTACGAGTTGAGTAAATGATAAATGTTTCATATTTGTGTCCCTGAATTAAATGGGAAAGGTTCTTCATTCAACCACTTCCTACTATTATTAGCAGTGTTGGACTGCTAATTTGGGAGAAAAAGGAAGGAGAGCAGAAGAAAAAAAAATAACCTGAATGATGAGTTATGGTGTCAAGACTTAGGGCCATTCTGGGCACACAGAAATATAGAACTGCTCTTCAGAGGTGGTATAATCTCCAGGAGCAAACACAGATGGAGGGCTTCTGCTGCTGGATCTTGTTGACCAGGGATCTCTGGATATTCTTTAGAGGCATTAGGACTGCAGTCCAGGGGAAGGAGAGGTTTTTTGGTAGAGGAATGGACAAGCTGTTGCATGCCCAAAGAGTTGGCTTAAGACAGTAGTACTGCTGACAATCAGAAATGATGTTTCTTTTGGTGGAGAAAT
>VZUA01091157.1:35781-49884 GCA_013401035.1 Horornis vulcanius
TTTATCTGCTACTCAGACCTAAAGATTGGATACTTTCCTGCTTTAGCAACTTGGTAAGCTAAGAAATAGTCAGTATAGTGGAAGCTGTTTAGATCAGTTCCGTAGGTGTGCCTTAGGTCCTGGCATGGGCTGCTTGCTTGGTTTGTCTGCTGTGAACAGGGCATGCAGAGCAGACAGAAGTACCTCTGGGTCATTTTGAGGGTGTGGAAGGCTTCTCATTCCCCTTCCTGGCTGGGTTTAGGTGACCACCCACTGCACAAATTAGATGCCTACATGGGGTTAAGAGCCACACTTGAAATCTGCACTTGAGGCAGGAACTGAGGTTGCTCTGTCATCCCCAAGGTGAGGCTTGGTCTTTTCTGTCATGGTGTGTCTGGAGAAGGAGTAGTGGTAGCTGTAGCACTGCCCGGTTTTCACATAGTAAGTGGCTTGTTGGTTTGTGCGCACAAGAGAAAAGCATCCATTTGTTTGCTCTCTTGAGAAGTTGGGAGCTGAAGCCTTCATTTCTCAGCCTTTTTCAGAGTAGCCTTGCCAGAAGCCCAGCACCAATGGGAACTATCCAGCTCTTACTCGGTCTAGACCAAGAACAAGACAGAGAAAGAAGATGCCTGAGCTCCCTCTATGTAAAATAGAAGAGTTCCCTAAAGAAATGTACCTGGACTCAGCTCATTGGATCAGTCTACTCATTTTCTGTGATAGTTATAAGATGCAAAAACAGTATTAAAAGCAGATCTCTACTGGTAATTTGTTTAGTGTGGTATAGAGTCAGGTAGAAATAATCTTAGTCATTCATCCAGAGTCATGACATCAAGGAGTGGGAACTGGATCTGAGTCCTTAACCCTTGATGCTTTCCCTTTCAGGGCTGATCTTATTTAATTTCTTCCTTGGTAAAGTGCTTCAAAGATTAGCTACATTAATCATCTCTGTTACCAAAAAGTAGATTCAGGCTCCAGGACAAAAGCCACTTTATGAAGCAAGAGTTCTTATTAAAATATTAGTTATTTTACTTATTATTAGTTATTGGAAGATCCCTTATAAAGGCTATTGTTGCTACAACTCCAAGTTGCTTTGTCAGGGAAAGAAAGATTGCAGTAAAAAGATCAAGCTTAACTTTTTTTTTTCCTTCACTGTAAATTATGGTTGTTTCTATCATCAGTATATCATCAGTAGTTATCTAAAAAAAGCTTTACAGGGGGAAATATCTTAAGCTTGCTTCCTTTTTTCTGCTCAGTTACTGCTCATGGTCTAATTTTATTCAGTGAGACATTAAGTCAGTTCCATCAATAACGGCAAATGAGTATACTTGGCGTTTTCTGTGCCTAGGAGAAATACCAAATAAGTTTGCATGTGGACAGGATGATAATTGTCATAACACTGCTCCTTTTTGTTCATGCTCTTATCTTTGCACCCCCTGTGCAGGGCAATGCTGTGAGAGTCTCACCTGCCACAGACTGTGTGAGAGTCCTTCAGACATGGAATGCCACGTAGGAGGGGCTAGGGCAGCGCCCAGAGCGCTGTCACTCCTTGCCAGAATATGGCCTTCTGCCTTTGAGTATCCCACTATGGCTGTTTTATTTGTCCATACAGCGTCGTCCAGAATGATGAAAATACTCTGATGTGTAAGATTCTTTTTAGAGTCATCTTTCCTAGGTGTTCTTTTAAATGTGCCCAGACAATTTTTTGCAAAGAATGGTGTTTTTGTTGACCGTTGTCCCATGATTTACATGATTCTTGTGGGTTCCTTCCATTTTATGAAGGAGCCCACAAGAATTTATGATTTTATGGTTCTATCCCTAGTGTCCCACAGACAGAACTGAGCAGTTCATTTCCTATCCATCCTTCTCTTGAGCTGCACTTTTCTTTGAATCTGGGAGGAAGAAAAAGGATGTGGTTTATTTCTTGCCTGCCCATCTACTTACTTTGTTTTAACTTACTTCTGTTTGCCAGACAGAAAAGATAAAAACCCAAAACACCACCAGTACCGCAAGAAAAACCTCAAACCGTTACAGTTGAAATGTATCTGTTTCAGACCTACAGTCTTTCTAAGTACAGTTATGGTACTGTCAGATGGGTGTTGTGCTTTCTGGTCTTATCAATGGTCAGTGATCTTCATGTTTCCTGTATCTTAATCCAAGCAAGTGTGCTTTCAGCAGACCAGTTCCGAGTTTGTGAAAGCAAGACTTAAGTTTTTAAAAGCTGCCTCTGTTTTCAGTCACTCAAAGTCGTAGCTTTTGGGGGCTCTGTTGCAAATGCCAGAGTAACAATCCATGAAGCCTGACAAGTGATAAAGGAAATTATTGGTAGCCACCATTATGGTTTTGTTTTCATTGGCAAAAACATTAGTGTAGTAGCTTTGCTGTCTTGCCTCAGTCTTTCATCCAGACTACCAGTAATAAAAACTATGATTACTTCATTGAAAATGTGCTGCTTGCTATAATTCCTGTAATCGCATCTGTTTTATTTTCTTTTCCTTGTCTTAGTTTTATTTCCCTTACTATACAAATAAAAATTAATCAGAAGATGATGTTTGGCCTTTGTAAAACTTAGACTGCACCTTATATTTGGCAAACACCTCAATCAGGGATCTTTTTCATTTTTGATTTTTTTTTTTTTTTTTTTNAAATGTTGTCAAAAAAGAAGAAATGTGGTAGAAAATACTTTCCTGACTACTTTTTATTTCATTTTTTATTTTATACCATCTCTCAATAAAATTTTGAAGCATGTATGTCTATCTGACTTCCTTTTCTATATGAAGGGATTGGATATTATGTTAAATGTAATTTGTAGAAACAGATGGGTAATTATATGCATGATAGATGCTATCACAGTATCTTTAAAATATATCCTTGTAGGATTGTTTACTCATGTACAAGGTGTTCTGTCTTTAAGGAGCACTGGTAAGTAATAACATGTGGATGCCAGTTTGCCCACATGACTATCTCTATCACTCTCCCTCCTTCCCTGGACAGGGGAGAGAAAATATAACAAAAAGCTTGTCATTTGAGATCAGGTCAGAACAAGATCACTCACCAATTACTGTCATGAGCAAAACAGACTGACTTGGGGAAATTAGTTCAATTTATTATCAATCAAATCAGAGTAGGATAATGAGAAATAAAAAGCAAATCATAAAAACACTTTTCCCCCATCCCTTCCCTCCACCAAGACTCACGAATTGTCTACTTCCTCCCTCCCCGTTGTGGCACAGCAGGACAGGGAATGGTGGCTGCGTTCAATTCATTGCACGTTGTCTTTGCTGCTCCTTCCTCTACAGGGGGAGGACACCTCACACTCTTCCCCTGCTCCAGCTTGGGGTCCCTCCCATGGAAGGCAGTCCTTCACCAGCATCTCCAACATGAGTCCTTCCCATGGGCTGCAGTTCTTCACAAGCTGTGCCAGTGGGTCCCTTCTGTGGGGTGCACTCCTTCAGGACCTCAGCCCCACCCTGCTCCACTTGGGGATGTCCCAAGTCCTTCCAGCAAGCTTGCTCTGTTGTAGGCTCCTCTCTCCATGGGTCCACAAGTCCTGCCAAAAGCCTGTTCCAGTGAAGGTTTCCACAGAGTCACAGCCTCCTTTGGGCACTGCTGGAGTCCTCCAAGGACTGCTCCACTCCAGGGACTCCTTGGCTCTTCTGCCCCATGGACCTCCATGGGCTGCAGGGGCACAGCTGCTTCACCGTAGTTTGCACCATGGGCTGCAAGGGAATCTCTGCTCTGGTGCTTGGAGCACCTTCTTCCTCTTCTCCATGGATCTTGGGGTCTGCAGAGCTGTTGGTCTCACATATTCTCTCTCTCTAGTCAAAGTTGCTCAGTTTTTGGGTTTATTTATTTATTTGATTTATTTCCCCCCTTAAGTATAGTACCTCAGAGGCACCACTCCTGCTATTGATAACTGGTTGGGAAGCGAAAGGATCCTTTTCCCTTCATGTTGCCTTATCTCTATTACATGAAGGGTTTGTGGCAAACAATAAAGTATTAAGGATCTGCATTTATAGATTTGAAAATTTTCTTAAATACTCTAGTTTGCTACCAGTGATGATGCCTGCTGAGATGGAAATTTAGTTGATAGTAGTCCTGAAAACGAAGTTGAGAAGGTGACTTAGCTTTGAAGTGGTAATCCTTTAACGAAAGGTTGAAGGAACAAGTCACCATGCCTGTTCATTTTAGAAATCTGTTGATGAGGACCAGCTTGTTATCTCTAAGCTCTGTGATAGTGTAAAATGGCTTTGTTTTACTACCATCTATGTGATGTTTTAA
Source organism: Horornis vulcanius (assembly GCA_013401035.1). Classification (NCBI taxonomy): domain Eukaryota; kingdom Metazoa; phylum Chordata; class Aves; order Passeriformes; family Scotocercidae; genus Horornis; species Horornis vulcanius. Next base: position 40,039 of record VZUA01091157.1, read on the forward strand.
CTGTCTTGTAGAGTTTAACCTCTCCAGGCCAGTTTCTGTTGCTCACAAACACTCTTGCTCTTGTTATATATGTATACCCTTACTGTGCATTGCATCTTCAGACTCTTTTTACACTGCTAATCTAACTTATTACAATATTGAAAGGACAGCAGTCTCTCTGCATTTCATATGAACTGAAAATCTGAAGTTGCAACGTTGTCATTGATTAGGCTGTAGTAAATAATTTTACCAAAGTATTGTGTCAACTGATTTCTAAATGCAAAACTCTTGTCTGAGAATTTTTTCTTCATGTTATTTTCAAGACGCGGAAATAAATATTGTTGGAATGATCAATGTGAATCACCCATGTTTCCCATCCAAACAAATATTTGGAAATACTCATTACTAAGCTATATGTGAATTTGATCTGGTGTATTAATTTCTTAAAAATATACAGGCATGTTTAATCTAGAGCAACAGCGATCAAACCAGTAGCTATTCTGGTAGTAAAACACAGTCTGGGTTGACACCTTTATTTTGGGCTATTCAGTCTCTCTATTTCAAGGAATGTCTCAGAGGATAGTGCTCAGATTTTAAATAAAGATAAAAATTGCAATTGGTAGAATGAATTTTAATATGTACTTTATTTTGCTTCACCTAAATTATGCTTAGCTTCAAATATCTTCAGTATTTCATTTATTCTTTCACTTTGACCTAGAAATTGTGGCATATTCTGTAAAAGTTTTAATTGATTAATATTGTATTCTTTTTAATTACAGATATCCTTTAAATACTACTTAGATATTCTTGCCAAATTACTGTATACGGTTCTTAAAATATTTAATTTTTCTCAATGGTTGAAGTGATATTCAGGAAAAATTTACATATAAATTGCATCTCTGACTTAGAAAATGTCACAACACACAGGACAAAAAGAAGAAAAAAAGTGATTCCTCATGTTTGCTCTTCTGTCAAAGATAGCTTTCAAATTTATTACTAACAAATGTTCAACTGTGCAAAAAATTTTTGATTTTTTTTATTACTTTAATTTTTCCCTAAAAAGATTCTGACTTGGAAAGGTAGCCAGAGCTTTTGATACACAGGAAGACAAGAATAATAGGCTTCTGAAGCAATAATTCAGAATTCTGTCTGATTATTTTGGCTCTCAGTTTTTTTTAAATGCAATTTTTTCCACCTACTTTTAGTATGTTTTAAATATATGCTGAGAACTCTGCGATCATATGAGTAAAGACAATATCATAATGCATTTCTTAATGGTGTATCATAATCTCTGATAATTAAATCTGCAGAGGCTGCCTCTTGACATTTTTCTAAAATTTGCATGTGCATTTTCTTTAGACTTTCTTATCAAAATTTTAGCTTTCTTAAATTATTACTATTATTAGAAGTGCACACTACCGGTTATGCACTGACCACTGACATGAAATTCTTCCATTTCAACCCTTGTTAGCTGTTAGTGGAGTGTGCAGAGTCTGTGATAGCTGTTGTGTGCTGTTTGTCCTCCCTCATGTCAGTCATTAGTAGTGTCTAGTGCCTGCAAAGTGCTCTGTGGATAGGTTTCATAGCTGTGTGCTGACAGCTGAGGAGCACTGAAACACACAGGATGTACAGTTTCATTGACTCTGGTCATGCTGAGATGTCCATCCCAAGCCAAAGGATGCTTCTGGTGAAACATGGAACTTGGCTATGGAGCTGTAAGTCTTCAGCATTGCCTGCTCTCAGCAGGCAGTTAAGAATCCTTTTGTCAAAATGTCCTACCTCCAGAAATAGTTGCTCAAAATAACAAGTTCTTGCCAATGATGACATGCTCTGTTCATTCTTCTGGCTGTCATATGATCTGCTATTAGTAACCTTATAACCTCTCTTATGAACTGAGGGGTTGAGTGGAAACTTGGGGTGGGAAAGAAAGCTTCCATTTCCTGAATAGGCTTTATTATTAGTTATTATTTCAGTTTCCTGAGTCTTCAGCATCTTCAGGGTCTAGAACAGTGCTCAGTGTATTGTAAACATGCCGGATGACGGCAGGACTTCCAACACCAGCATCTCCTGTGACATCATGAGACTTACAGTATCTGGACCATGTATCCTGCCTCGTACTGCACCAAATGTCTCCCTCCTTCATCTCTCTGTGCTGCACAGGGTGTCATTTTCCCCTTCCCACTTCTGTACTAGGTTTGTCCACGTCCCATCTGTTGTATCCTTGCAACCCACCTACTCTTAACTCACTTGCTTTCCTAATTTGGCCCCCTTAAAATAAAAAGGCAAAGAGCTCTGCTCCAGTATGTGGTTCAGTATTAGAAGTGATCAACTATGATGTCTCTCTCTGCTAGTATCAATTTAGCCTATCTGAGCACATCATCTGAGTCCTTTTTCATACCTCACTGTATCTGTTCTCTTTTTCTACTTTCTCCATTCCCACCCACCATGATCCTTCCCATTCTTCCAGGCCTCCTTCTTCATTTCAGTCCTGCCTCATTTTTCTTCTTACACCCTTTTTTCTTTCTCATTCCTTATTCTGCTTTGTGGGTGTCAGGCTGCCTCTTCCTTCATTTGGTATCGTTTGGCATGACTGAAAGCAAGTTAAAACAACATTTTATTGCATTGATGCAGAAAAAACCCCAAGTGGATTAAAGTCAGGTGGTGCTGTCATTTGTCAACCTCTTCTGCATATTGCTCTCCTACCTCAGAGACACATTTGAAGCAGTTCCTTAACTTCATTGTACGTAGGCATATTTGGTGGATGTGTGTTGTAAAGATAGATCCTGGTACTGTTTCAGGTGAAGTCTGACATCCTCCCTAGGTTACCAGCTCATGTATGGAAGAAAGATGTGGCTAGTGGAGCAGAAACCATGTCAGGAGTCCAACTTTTCCTCATAAATCAAGAGCCTTGGAGTGAAAAATGCATGATGTCTAATCTGATAATGCTGTCGTAAATGAAGGTTTGACTGGTGAGGGCAATGGTGATTTGGAAGCAAGAGTAATTTCTCGAGTGTATTTGTAATCTCTGGCATGTGATTTTGTTCATATCTGAGATCTGGTTGTTTAAAATATGAAACAAACATGAACTTAAGATGTTAAACTTCTAATTGCATAATTATTTTTTGGAGAAAAATGTAATTGTTGGAATGTATTTTCATCTGACTTTACAAACTGTTAGGCAACCTTCCAGTCCCACATTTTGAAATTAAGGTTACTTTGTCACTTTCTAAATAATGTATATAATGTATATTTTTAAATNTTTGAAAGAGTGTGTATCAAATTCTGGTAGTTCCTGTGTCAGTTATGCTGACAGAGTGATTAATAAAATCACTATGTGATGTCACATCATGCAGTCTTGGATAACATCTTTTGGAAGAGTACTTCATTCCTACTCAAGTTGAAAATACCTCTGTGTGCCTTACTGTACACCTTATTCAGAGAGCCTCATATTGTTTGTTCTCTTCATTCTTGACTGCAAAACCTCTGGTTGCACTAAAGAAATGAGAGTAACACTGGATTTTCTAAAATACTGGCAGTCAGGCCAACTTAATAGATGTGAGTGATAGACATAAGCAAGTATTTGTCATGGTCCCTGATGGCTTCCAAGTCAGAGCGGAAAGCACTTAAACACTGCTGAGGCCAAGGGAAGTCGCAAGGAATGTGTCCATAGTGGGGTTGGGCATATGCTATGGGGTCTCCATCTGATTGGTGCTTCTCATGGAATTAAGGTTTATTCATTAAGCAGTTACTGAGTTCCTGAGGGTGTTGTTGCTGAAACAGTCCTGACATTGTCTGGGGTACCCACCCAATGGCATAGCAGATACACAGAGGTAGTTCAGTCTCACTGTTGAAGTGATTGGTTTGAATTCTGGGTGAAGAAGATCCTGAGTCCAAAATTTCCAAACAGGCCCAAGGTCTGTAATCACCCCCTTCCATGAGTCACTTGGGTTTAAGCAGCTATGGAATTACAGAGCAATGGCCACAGGCAATACCACAGCTGTCACGCTATCTGAATATCATGAATTCATTAATCACAAAGTTTATCGTAATGTGATTGTCCCTGATCTGGGAATGTGTAGTTGCCATCAAGATTTTCAGAACTGCACTTTGACTCCCCATGGAAATAGTTTTTATTTACTGTATAATTAATTGGTAGGTTAAACAGCTGAATAATACAAGGCCTGACATTAAGTTTGATGCAGGTTTTCTGGCAGCCCTTCAGGGCAATGCTCTTCCTCTCTGTGTTCCCAGAATAATTAAATATCATTCATCCTTTGAAGGACTTCCCAGGTAGTAAGGAAAGAAGAGAGAACAGTGGGAGCAGGGAAGGTTCAGGAGAAACAGAGCAGAATGAATGTGGGGGAAATGGGAAAGTGGGAACAAGATAGGGACAGTATTTGGGGCAGGTGGAGGTGGTTAACACGGGTCTTTAACAAGTAGCTGAGAGCAGCTGAGGATTTCAAGTGATTCAAAAACACAAGCAAATTATGGTGTCAGTTAATGCATTATAGTATGCTCTGTATATTTAAAAACACATCCCTTTGTCTTTCTGGTACCCTTTTTTGGTAGATATACTTGTAAGCATTAGAAAAATGTTTTAGGAGGCTAAATGACCACATTTTCAGAACTGGCCATTGCTTTCAGATAGCTCAGTTTTAAATGTATGACTTGAAATACACTAGGATGTCATTTCACTGGGGTTTATAGCCACAGTTTCTGTTTACTGTACTCTGAATTTTGGATGCAACAGTTGATTTGAAACCACAGATTTACTTGGTGGGGTCCGTGAAGTTGTTGTTCCCTTGCAAAAGTACTGGCCCAAAATGAACTTCCAGTCCCTGATTGATGGCATTAGGTAAAAAACCTTCTAGTTTCTGAAAGCAGTATATGAATTTTATTCAATTCTGAAAGAAAGTGAAAGAAATATTCTGCAAGAAGAGCATATGATGATAATTTGCATCACTGAAAGTTTGTTCTACTGGAGTTTACAAGTTGTGATTATGGGACTGTAGTTTTTAGAAATTAAAAAGCATTTTGTAGCTTACTTATGAAGTAAGTTAAGAATTACAGCTGTGCAATTTTCACTGAGAGTCATTGATAATAACAAGCGTAGAAATTTACTCTTCACTGAATGTAATTCGGGTTTTTTTTCCCTCTCAGCAGAGATAAAAAGGAAGGCAATGGGTGGCACAGGATGTATTGAATTAAGAAGTTAAAAATACAGAAGTGAGTGTAGAGTGGACCTTAGGGTAACAATCAGAAAGCATTCAAAGAACAAGTCTGTTGATGAGTTTGCATCTAAAAGGTATTTGTAGACAGATTAGATGAGGGATCAGATACTGGAGCTCATGGATTTACACTAGTTAATTTTTAGCACAGAGGGGTTGCTATTCCGTTGGGGGTCTGTTTTGCTGCTATTTTGCAATGCTACCTCAGATCATTTACACTGAATATTATTGGCAACATGTGGCAATCCTGACAAGGATCTGGTGATAATTTTATGTTAATGTGCATTTTCTGAAGCTTTGCTGTTGTCATACTTCATATGGCTGTTTAAAGTGGCTGATTTTTGCTGCAAGTGTAAGTGCTCAGAGCTAAATTTGGGCTGGCTGCTGCCACTGCTGAGGGTGGGAGGGCCACAGAGCAGAATGTTGCTGATTTTGACCTGAACACTTGCTGAGCATGATCTCCTCAGGAAGCCACAGGTGAAGGTCTGTGGGGCCCCGAGCCCAGAGCGCCACAGCTCTGGCATGTATGTCCTTGTGGCTTGCTGAGTGTGATCCAGAGTAGAGGGTAGAAGGACCCTTTACTGCATCTTGCTTTTTTTCATTTTGTTACCGTCTTTTTGCTGCTCTGATTGAATATCAGTGAAATGCTGTACCATTTATTTAGAATGCTGTATGTATTCATTAGATGTGCTGAATAAAGTAGATATACAGTGAGTCTGCAAGGAAAAAAAATAATCAGGGAATCAATAGCTGGAGAAGCACTGCTATTAGGCTGTCAGCTGTTCTCTGCAGAATATGGCAAAGCAAACTTCAGCCAAGTGACCTAGAAAGATGGATGCTTTATCAAGGAGTCAGCCTGCTTCTCAGGTGATAAAGTATCGCAAGTGAATGGTTGGTGGCTGTGTTGCTGACCTGTGTGCTCACCTGTCCTGTAGCAGATTCTGCTCTTGCCCTGCCTCTGCTAAAAAAAACCACCAAGCTCTTACAGCTCAAATGGACAGGAAAGAAGTTATTTCACTGGAACAATTTTTATATAAGTTGGCCTTTTCCATATCTTTCCATAAAACCATCAAGGCTGTTGCTAGTGTGCCAGCAGGTAGGCTTAGGCTGCAGTCTGCTGTGCTGACCAGGGTTATAGCTGTTTGATTCACTGAGGTTTCTTGACTGTCTGTACCTTTCTGCTAGTTTTCTTACATGCCATACACTCTTTGCTTCATTTACTATCATATATTCTTTTTTCATTATGCTGAGTCCTGAGATCTGACATGGATTTTACACACTACAAAAACACCATTATTACCATGCTCTTCCTTATATAGGAGTTGATGTAATCATCTCTCTGTTTAAAACTAAATTTTCAAAGCAACACTGTAGTATTTAATACTTTGAAATTAGGCTGCTTTCAAAACTTATGTCCTACAATCACTAATCCTGAAGCATTGCTAGCACTAGAAATGGGAAGGAAAATATTTCAAGTATCATTAGCAGGATATGGATTCTCCTAGCTCATCACTTCTGTTGGTTTTCAAGCACAGTAGCAACTCTTAGATCCTTCAGAAATTCAGACATGGGTCTAATTCCAGCAGGAGAACACACTTTTCATGGAATAAAATGTTACCAGTCAAAATCCTTTGATGATGTAAGAATTGGAGCCTGCTTTGTCCCCAGTCTACTGGCTGGTGCTCTCAGGATCACAGTGGGACCTGCAGTCTTCTGAACACATGCATTTTTTCCAAAATATATTGTATTCAAAAACACACGAGCACTCTGCCACACTATTTTCTACTGACCTGTTTCGAGTAGTAGGGATGGTTTATCTTAAACACTCCAGAGGCCTGCTGGAAGGACTATAATGCAATTAATTAACTAAAAGGAATATCATGATGGGTAATAAACAAGGTGTTCAATATTCTTTTCATGTGCATGTCCTAGCTTCATGATGTGGGCAATCTGAGTATTCATTTAATGCATATTTTTCTTGATATTTCATTTTCCCGGTTTCTTCACCTGCCTCCAGAGAGCTCATAATTGAGAAATGTAATTAATAATGTTCATCAGTCCTACTGAAGGTGCATGATTTCTGGCAGGAGCAAGGTGTTACCCTAAGTGCAGCTCAACTGCTACTGGTCATCAGGGTTTTGGAGATACAGCATCAGTGGTACAAAGGGACTCAGAATTCACTTTAATGGTTTTAAGGGGCATGCATAGTAGCACTTGAACACTACGAGAACTAACTGGTGAAACATTCTTTCTCTGTAAAACATGAGTTTAATCAATAGTGTAATGCACACATATAGATGTATAGGTGCATAGAAACACTTATCTGTGGTCACATTGATCTGGGAAGTTCCAATATCAAAGCAAACCAAAAGGGACAGAATAAATTTTGACCTGAAACCATTGCACGTTGCTTTCTTTGGCTTTGCAGAACCTGGCTTATTATTTCTACTCTGACTGGTTAGTGATAACTCCTTGCCAGATTGCATATGTCAGACCTTCAACCCAGGCTCTTTGATCAGCTTCTGATATTTTCCTCCTTCCCACCTACCCTTATGCCTCTGGATATCAGCAAGTCTGTAATGTTTTTCTTTTAAATTTGACATTTGAGCATTTTCACATTGACAGTTTGCTTTTATGTTGCAAGAATGGATGTTTTTGCCTCCTTTTTGGCTTTTTGTTTTTTCTCTAATTACCACTCCTGACTAGCCCAGCCAGCTTGTTTCTAGCAGATTAGTTCCTTATCTGCCAAGAAAGAGGCAGTCAAAATTATGCAGAACTTCTCTGTACAAACTGGATTACCATTACACCAAGCTCTAGCTTTATGTTATAAAAGGTTTCCTTCCATAGCTGATTTACTTCCATAGCCTTTTGCTTCCTTCCCTCCCTCCCCCTGCCTTCCCAATCTTGTTCGTGGGACAGACAGGCTTGCTGGGGAAAAAAAATAATCCTGTCCTTCATTGCTCTTTTAAATTAATTCTCTGTTGTCTGCAAATGACTGAAGCAAATAGTACTTATATTAAAATCTGTAGCCCTGTGGGTTCTAATGATTTTAGAAATCTGTTCAATGCACAATCCTGGGAAACCATCATATCATCCTTCTGGGCATCAAGCTTTTACAGATTTGTTTACTGTTTTTCAGAGTGGAAACTTAAACAAGGATCAAATCCTTAGAAGTTGGTGATCTTGTCATTAATACACTTATAGCCTTTGGGCTGGGCTACACAGTTATCTGTTCTACTCGTGTTTGCCATTTCAGAGACATTTTGTGAAATTTCTTAAACAGGAAGCTGATATTACTGATATGATGGGGTTTTGTTCAATTTGGTTTGGTTTTTTGTTTATTTGTTTTTCATGGAAGCTTTTAGCTCTGTAGAATGCCAACTGCTTTATTAGCTTCTGGTAAAACAACTGCAAATATCTCTGATTTTCAGTCTCTCTTATTCTTTCTATAGTCTTCCTTTGGTTCCTGAATCCAGTGTGGAAATGTTTGATTTTCATGTATTTTTCAGGTTCTCGTCCTTTTATGTTATTTTTAAGCTGTACTTCTACATTGTCTTTTCCAGATATTTATTTAAACACGTATTTAAGTGGAATTTCACACTGTCCATTGAAGCCAGATAGCATGTTTTTGGGTGGCTTGGGGGTTTTGCTGGTTTATTTGTTTGGTTTTTGGGGCAGGTCGGATTTTTTGCTCTTCTGCTCTTACTACTGATACTCCTACCACTGGACTAAAATAAAATCTTTAAGCAGGCTTACAGTGGAAGCATTTTTGTTGTCATCTGTTCTCATGCACTACTGACAGGAATAGATATTATGGTTCTCTCTGTTTTCTCTTTCTTTGTAATGAAGGATCACATTCAGGGTAATATCAATTTCCTGGTTGTTTTGTAACAAGATTAAGGGAAGGAATGGGGGGAGGCCAGTCTACCTACTCCAACCAATTACTATCTCGTACCCACTGTTAGTGGAAAAGAATGTAACATGGAGAGCAGCAGTTGAGCAGAACAGCAAACTTTGGTGGCCGGTATTGTTGGGAAGTTGCTTAATTTTTGGAGAGCTCTCCCATGAGGAAGACATAAGACAAATGATTTTTCTCATAATATGAACCTTATGGTATAGGAAATTGTTCGGCCACTCAGTGTTTCACTGGATGAATGGATGTATTTTCACTTTTGTCTTGGTTGTTTACCCCTTCAGTGCCATGGCACAGGATCGCCTGCATGACTCCCATGAGTTGTGATTTGCAGGGGCTCAGAAGCTGCTCCTTGATGCTGTCTCCTGGTCCAGGCCTTCATGTGTGACGTGGTCACCCAAAAGCAGAGCTGCACAAAGAAGCTGACTTACCCCAAGGTGCCATTTGTACCTCACAGAGAAGCAGAGTTGTGACAGCGACAATGAGGGTTTTCCGCACCTTACAAACTATTTCCTTTAGCACCCTGACGTGTAAGGTCTGGCTCTTATCTCCTGCCTGGATAACTATTTTGGTATGAGTCTTGAAGGCAGGGTGTCTAGGGCCCCTTTTTAAATATGTATCATAGCTAGCACCATTTGATTCTGCCATTTTCCCCTAGCTTCAACTTTTCAAAAGGCATGACTTTTTGATCAGACCAACCAATTGCCAGAAATAAACAACCAAGAC
>VZUA01091161.1:32866-56568 GCA_013401035.1 Horornis vulcanius
AACATTAAAAAAAAATCACAAAAAAAAGGAGCCATAAGCGAATGGTTCAGTAATCCATATTATTATCCATATATATCCATCATCTCTCTTTCTTTCTCTCAGCAAATGAAAACAGCTTTATTTTTATTTTGTTTCTCTGTCTGAAGTTGTTAAGACATGGAATTCTGTAAGTAAGTCTATATTCAAGGGAAAGAAGCTGAACTAAAAATTTACATGTGGGTTGTTTGTCCAGCAAATCCTTTGAGACTCAGCAATCTGTGAACCCACTCCAAAAGACTTTGGTTTCTAAATGATCTAAACTACAAATTTGAGTTCTCACCATGTGCAAAAATCATAAATTTATTACAATTAATACTCTCAAACTGAAGAAAATATTCTTTCTCTGTGTTAAAATCTCTTCAATACTGATCCTGCTATGGCTTGACTTTTACTATTAATTATAGATTTATTTGGGGTTTTTTTTTACAACTTAGTAAGTGTATTTTGAAATGTTTTCTGAAGAAGTTCTTAAACCATTTCTTAGATTAATTCAGCAGCATGATTTAGTGCAGACTTGAGAAACAAGACACACTAGAGCAGGAAAGTGAATCTCAATAAAACAAGCTGTAAAAATCCAACGTTATCCCACGTTTTAGTGAAACCATCAGTCCAAAGTAGCACTATTTTTATAGCTAAAATTATGAGATATGCACATAACAACCAGCAGCTGTAGGGAACGCTAGAAAACGCAGTAATAAAGTTATTTTCTCCATGTTCAAGTCTTACTCCTTACCTCTGCTCTTCAGCTGTTGCCCCATTCCCCTCTCTCCTCCTCCCACACAGCCTCTGCTTTTTCATCTGCTATCAAACCAGATCCACCAGCTCTTCCTCCTGCATTTTTTCCTCTCCAAAAAAAAAAAAAAAGTTCTTATCCTCATCAGTCAAGGAGCATGCTCTGATTTACACACTCCATGGAGAACTCTCATCCCAACTTTTCTCAGGGCTGGAGTTCTTCTCTGGTCTCCTCTGGGCCTCTGGCACTTGATTCACTTTTATTATCTTGTGTATTTAGTAAGAAATAGATAAAGAAAGGAGGTAATTTATGAAACTGACGGGGTCAATATGACTAAAAGAATAAAATTATACACAGATTTAAATAATTATGTATTTTTAAACGTATTAACAAGCATATACACGTGCACAAGACTGTATACAGAATTACGGAATTACACAGGTGCAGGGCCAAACTTCATCCCTGCTGTGGATCCTCTAGGAAATGCTGGCAGAGATAAAACTGTGACCAGCTGAAATTCCTGAAATTAAATCACCCCATCCTGAGAAGAACAGCTCTGCATGATCTAATTGTAAAATACAGGTTGCCCTGATGGACCTTTACACAGGATACTTTTCCTGGTAGAAGAAGAACACGTGTACCACGAAAACAGGCAGCACAAGATTCTGATTTTTTTTTTTCCTTCTGAGAAAGCCTTGCCCCGATATTCCTGTAAATCCTTTGTCCTTCATGTCACCAGTCCAAGTGCCAAGTGAGTGGAGTGGTTTATTAAAGTGGAACACGTTCTGCTTGTTGGGAACACCCACTGCAATCCCCAAAAAATAAAAAAAGAGCTTTCACAGGACACTTGCAGCAGAAACCACAGCAAACTTTCTGATTTCAGCTAACAGCTGCTCTTTAATCAGCTTTTCACTCTAAGAACTGCATCATGTCAGCCAGACAGGCACATGCCAAATTCCACTCCCCCTGCACCTGGAATTTCGTGATTTCCTCAACATGTCAGAAACCATGGCTGGAAATGACCTGTCAAAGGAGAAACACGACACAAGCTCTAAGGCAGTCCCTTCCCCGTCAGCTGCTGGCACAAGTCACACCTGATAATGGTTTTTTTGAAGCCTCTGCCCAGTGACAAACTCTGAGAACACCACAGTGTCTTTTAAACCAATAACTCGAATTAAACTCCCATCTTAATTCTCCAGAATAAATCCAGCTTGATAAACTTCAATAAGAAACTTTGTGGTTTAGATATTTTTTTTTCTGATAACATTACTGCATAACTGAATTGTCAAAGGAATAAAATACATTCAGAAGAACTGAATGTTGCAAATGCAGTGTTTCAAAAGCAGCTGAAGTTTGCAGCTTTTTCTTTTCTGAAGAGCAATATAAGAGGATGCTTCTATTTCCTTTTGCTTATATACATTTATTTACCTACACATTTATTCAACTCATCCCTTTAATTAAAATATATGTTAATTAAAAATATCTTCTGGCCATAATTGGCTTAGAAGTGAAGCTACAGAAGGAGCCCTAATGAAACTGTCAGACAACCACTACAACAATTTCCCATTGTGGGAAGGAGGCGTCATTTCTGAGCAATGGTAACTCGAGAGGATCCCCGGGCTCCAGCTGATGCCAAGCCTGCTCTCATTTTCCCAGTCTCACTTCCATAAATTAGCTGCAGGCCCCATGGACAGTCAGGGAATCTTGAGGGGGTTTTTTTTGTGTTTGGAAATCCTCCACTTTTGTCAGGTCTTTGTCAGAGCGGTGCCAAATGGCTGCGGATGCGCAGCGTTGGTCACAAGTCAGGGATTCCTGCTCTCCAAAATCCCCCATCTGCTCCAGGGCAGCCCTGATTCCAAAGGCTTTATCAGGAGTGCTGAAACAAAACCCACAGCCAGCCACTCGAACCACAGCCCTCACAGGGAGGCAGAATGTGACACCTGAATTAGGATCAATCTGCCACAGAGGGTTTGATAAAACAATTTAGATCCCCATCACAAACTCCAAGATAAAACTGAGACTGAGAAAAGGCAGCCTCACCACTCTGCTGAGAACCTGCACTCAAGGAATGCTCAGGCCTGGTGCTGCTCTCTGTCATCTCAAGAGTGAGAAGTCAGCAGCAGATTGAGATCACAAATGTTTTAAATATAGATTACATAAGCCATTCTGGGGGCATAATGAAATTTTCCATTCTCTCCAGTACAGAAGGAACACGCCTGCTGAAGAAAGTGGTTGTGAAGTATCATGCACACTGACTGGAAGCCAGCCTTGAAACATGAGAGAATCCAATTCCATGAGTGGCACTTTGGTCAGATGCCAGCACATCACAATTTCACATCAGAGTTAGCTCCACACAAAGATTAAATGCTACTCGGTACAAAAGGCATTAACTTTTAGTTCTCACAGCAGCATAAAGACCCTTTTTATGGAGATTACTACAAACAACATCTTTTCTTACACTCCTCAAAGCTTTCTGCATTTTCCAAATGATCCTCCAAAGTATTTATTGAATCAATACACGACCAAAAAGTTGCTTACAAAACATGATGCAAAGTAAGAATGTTGTTCATTATTATGTGCCTACAAATGTGCTTTGGGCTTCTTTAACAGGAACAGCATGTTTGTTGCCATCCTGCAGAAGGACAACAAAATTTGAACTAGAGAAATGTAAAATAAAGGCAAAGTTTGCCAGATTTCCCTTTCCCTCTCCCCTACATACATGGGAAATATTCCCTAAAGATAAACAGCAAAAAAAGAAAAGGTATCTTTAACCACCACCTGGAATTACTTGGCTCCACCTTTGGAATTCCCTTCATCTCCCATCAAGATTTCTTAATTGGAAATGTTTTATTGTATTCTGACACTACAGGCCATCCATTCCTGTGGAATTTGAAAGGCTAGTTTAAAACTGAGGAAATATTATACAGGGCAGTTGCTGCAAACATGCAAAGATATTTTAATGCAAATCTATGTACAACACACTATGCATAAAATGCTTTCCATCCCTCCCTCCTTTTTCCCCTTGAAATCCAGCTCAGAAGTGTCCCCTGCTGGCAAAAACCTTCCCCTCACTACAGGAGATGGAAAAAGCCTCAACTGCATCCAGCTTTGGGAGCAAGAGAAATTCCTGGTGATTTTAGCAGAATGACAACACCGGTGTGGCTCAGCTGGGCAGGGACACTGGTCAGTACTGGTGAATGCACCTCAAGTAGCTGCAGCATCCCAGCTTTTCCTCAAAAAACAGCTCCAGGAAAAAGGCTGAGAAAAGTTTCAAGAGTGAACAAACTAGGAGATAATACAGCCTTCTAATAATTAGAGAATTTCAGAATGGATTGGGTTGGGAGGGACCTTAAAGCTCATCCAGCGTCACTCCAGCCATGGCAGGGACACCTCCCACTGTCCCAGGCTGCTCCAGCCCCAGTGTCCAGCCTGGCCTTGGGCACTGCCAGGGATCCAGGGGCAGCCACAGCTGCTCAGGGCACCCTGGGCCAGGGTCTGCCCACCCTGCCAGGGAACAATTCCTGCCCCAGATCCCATCCAGCCCTGCCCTCCTTCACCTTAAAGCCATATTTACAGGAGGCAGCACTAACAAAGCTCATTCGTGAGTCAAATCCTGTTTCCCACCAAGATAAACAATCTCTCAATTGACCACCTGAATTTTTGCCTCACAAATCAGTCAAGAGCCTTTTATGGTTTTACAGCCATGCTGCACTATAAGGTTGGTTAAAAACCCTATAGAAAAAAGGGCCAAAGGAATTTTCTTGAAAAACTTTCTAGTGGCTGTGTCATTAGTCCTCATCATCTTCTTCTCCACGCCTTCCACCTGCAGTCCCTATTACCATTCCTGATACCATGGAATCATCAAGGCTGGAAGAGCCCCTCAGGGTCAGCCAGGGCCACCCCAGTGCCACCAGCACCAGCCCAAACCCTGTCCCCAAGGGCCACCTCCAGACTCCTCCTGAGCACTGCCACAGACAGTGACTCCAAACCTCCCTGGGCAGCTCATCCCAAGGCCTGACCACTCTGCCAGGGAAATTTCCTTTCCCAATCTCCACCCTGAGCCTCCCCTGGTGCAATTTGAGGCCATTTCCTCTCCTCCTTTCCCTGCCCCTCCTGGCAGGGACTTGTGCAGAGCCACCAGGGCCCCCCTGAGCCTCCTTTGCTCCACGCTCAGCCCCTTCCCAGCTCCCTCAGCCCCTGGTGGGCCTGCAGCCCCTTCCCAGCTCCCTCAGCCCCTGCTGGGCCTGCAGCCCCTTCCCAGCTCCCTCAGCCCCTGCTGGGCCTGCAGCCCCTTCCCAGCTCCCTCAGCCCCTGCTGGGCCTGCAGCCCCTTCCCAGCTCCCTCAGCCCCTGCTGGGCCTGCAGCCCCTTCCCAGCTCCCTCAGCCCCTGCTGGGCCTGCAGCCCCTTCCCAGCTCCCTCAGCCCCTGCTGGGCCTGCAGCCCCTTCCCAGCTCCCTCAGCCCCTGCTGGGCCTGCAGCCCCTTCCCAGCTCCCTCAGCCCCTGCTGGGCCTGCAGCCCCTTCCCAGCTCCCTCAGCCCCTGCTGGGCCTGCAGCCCCTTCCCAGCTCCCTCAGCCCCTGCTGGGCCTGCAGCCCCTTCCCAGCTCCCTCAGCCCCTGCTGGGCCTGCAGCCCCTTCCCAGCTCCCTCAGCCCCTGCTGGGCCTGCAGCCCCTTCCCAGCTCCCTCAGCCCCTGCTGGGCCTGCAGCCCCTTCCCAGCTCCCTCAGCTAATCCTCCCAGGACAGGTTTTCCAGACCCTTCCCACTTCCATTCTCCTTCTCGGGACACAGGCAAAAGGGGTTTTTTGTTTCAGAACAAAACAATTTTTCAAGGGAAGGTGTCTAACCCTTTAATATCCCTTAGTGATCCAAGCAGGGTCTTTGCATCTGAAGAGAGCCATGAAAAGGACAACGTCAAACAGGACACTGAGGGGCTGGAGTGTGTCCAGAGAAGGGAATGGAGGTGAGGAAGGTCTGGAACACAAACCTGAGGAGCAGCTGAGGGAGCTGTGGGGGCTCAGCCTGGAGCAAAGGAGGCTCAGGGGGGCCCTGGTGGCTCTGCACAAGTCCCTGCCAGGAGGGGCAGGGAAAGGAGGAGAGGAAATGGCCTCAAATTGCACCAGGGGAGGCTCAGGGTGGAGATTGGGAAAGGAAATTTCCCTGGCAGAGTGGTCAGGCCTTGGGATGAGCTGCCCAGGGAGGTTTGGAGTCACTGTCTGTGGCAGTGCTCAGGAGGAGTCTGGAGGTGGCCCTTGGGGACAGGGTTTGGGCTGGTGCTGGTGGCACTGGGGTGGCCCTGGCTGATCCTGAGGGTCCCTTCCCACCTTGGTGATTCTGTGATTCTCATTCTTTGCCTTGGCACAGAACTACCCATGAAAAGCATCCCACTCTGAACTGTTGCAATATGTCCTCCAAACACTTTTAAACTTCTAAACTTTTAAGCTTTTACCTCTACTGGAACCCAATAACTCAAATAACTGCAACCCAAAAGTTTACAAATTTAACTCAGGAACCAACAGTTCTATGAGGAAACTACACTAATAAAAACGTGCAGAGTAATAGAAGACTGAGGAAAAAGAAGAAAGATGTGCTAAAATATTCAAAATTTATTCCACCATGTGATTTGGTGACAAGTGTTAAAAATTTTCACTGAGGTATAAGAGGAGATATCACTGAGATAAAAAACCAGACCAAAGCAGCTCTGAACTGCTGAATTTTGACACAATTCCTACATAATTTCATTATCCTGAGTGTTCATGAAACAAAAAGAGGAAAAAACAGAGTTACAGACTGTCAAAACCCATCTCCTTGGAGAACAATTCCCTTCACAACCACACTCCAACACCAGCAAACAGCAGAAATTATTGTCAGAATCCAGACATTGACACTTCCCGTGATTGCCAACACTGAAAAAAGGTTTGTTTTTTGCTTTTTCTCGGTTTGCAAGTTTTTTGTTGTAAAGAAACGAAAGTGAATTTCAGGAGGGGAGAGGGAAGAACACAAAACCAGCACATGCAAACCTCACCTCCCTGCACACACAGGCAACTCAAAGCCTTGCAGCCCAACAAATCCCCTTGAATTTATTATGAAAATGATCCCTAAATCCATGGAGTTATATTACAAATAATTTTTTAATTGATAGCACAGCTATCAGTCCTTAGGTAAAGTTTTACAGACACATTAAATCCATTTCCGAAAACCACTAAGGTGCTTCAGTAAATAATTGGTACAGATGCATTTACATTGCTTCATCTAATCCTTTTTCCTTGAAGCTACTTTGCCTTGAAAGATATTTTTCATTTCTAGCCAAGAAATAAACTGGGAAAAGCTTTCAAGTACAAAGGTTTTTGCTCATTTCAAATAATACACATAATACAGAAAAAAAAAGGAAAAAAATGTTAGACACGAATGATTTATCAGTGATTTATTCAAGTCTGTCACAGTCTGCTGTTCATTTAATATTTTTCTCAGCTCTTATGTTACTTTTGAGCCAGAGAAAAGAGAAAATTTTTTTTCTGGAATAAATAATTCCAAAAAGCTCTTGTTTTTTGTTCTACTCTCTGTAAGACAGGGATGATGCTCATGCTTTGAGGATAAGAGAAAACATCTCCCATTTTGCAGATGAAATATTTTTGTAAACCAAGAACTTGGACAGCAACAAAAACTCTGGAGTTTCAATGTAACTCCCCCTGATTTTAGCACTGGAAGTCTTAAAAAAACCCCTGAACTTGAATCTCAAGTCCTACAACACCCATGAATATGCATGGAAATATTTCAGAAACAATTGTCTCAAAATGTACCCTGAAATCAGGGTTCATTATAGTGTTAGCTGGGAGTTCAAATTTCCCATCCTCAAAGGAAGATTTATTCAGGATAAAGTAACTCCACATTTTCCTGCCTGACATAATGGACCTGGAATTTAAAAGCAGACGATGCCACCCCAGAATCAAGACGTGGAAATCTGCTCTGACTGAGCTGATTCTGCTCCAGCTACTGAGTTACTCAAATCCACCAAAAAAAAAAAAACCCTTTTGAGCCTGAGGAGTTTTTACTCAAGTTTTAAGATGAGCAAATGTGTGGGTGTAACAATTCCTGATGGGAATAATCACCACTGGGACAAATCTCATTCTTCAAGGAGTAAATCCTTGGTTTGAAACCCATGCCGCGACTCCCGGCAATAAAACACAATCCTGGCATTTATGTCTGAAAAATTATCCTTGGAGATGGCTGAAAGAGCAAATATTTGAGAGTTTAAGGACAAAGCTGCAGAAAAAATCAGATCTCTATGCTTGGAGCTGCCACTGAACATGTGGGTGCCAGACGACAGATCAGAGGTTGGGACATTGAGTCCCCCCTCCCCACAGGGACACAGAATTTCCCTCTCAGTTTGCTCAACTGCTCTGCAGCCCAGCCAAAAAAAGAAGAAAAGACAAAGGTGCTGGGTTTTGTTATCAATAAAACCTCTAAAATTCCATTTAGCATCAAGATTTAATTAAGCTTTTAACCAGTATTTCAATTGTTCTTATTTCCAACACTGCCTTTGTTGTTGCTGTAGCAGAATTCTCTCTGCTAAGATCTAAAATTCTTGAAGATGGACATGAACATCCATTATTCAGATAGCAGAGTTTTCATTTGAATTTAAAATACAATAATTCCAGTTCTGCTCATGTTTTGTTGGGTATTTTTAATCCATGTAGCAAGACCATGGTTTTAAGGTCCAGGAACTGGAAATTAAAAGTTCAAAATGAGAATCTCCTGAGGACGAAAAGAAAAAAAAATTCCAACCCACCCCTCAGCAACAGTTTCAAATTCCAGTGTAAGAGACACCAAGCAAGACTCACAGAGTGGAGAGGAAGACCTTAAA
The DNA here is from genome assembly GCA_013401035.1 of Horornis vulcanius. Taxonomy (NCBI): domain Eukaryota; kingdom Metazoa; phylum Chordata; class Aves; order Passeriformes; family Scotocercidae; genus Horornis; species Horornis vulcanius. The sequence goes on from VZUA01091161.1 coordinate 41,501, forward strand.
TTCTTAATAATCACTTTTATATCAATCAGCAGCATATGTTTGATGGGATTAGTAACAGCATCTCAACAATGATGCCGAAAAACACAGATTGTCCAGGAATTTAGGCAAAGGAAAAGTCAGGAGAAGCTATTTGTTCACAGAATAAAGTTCAGAATTTTATTTGATGCCCAAAGTGTGGCTGAAAACAGGTCTGGTGAAAGTTCTGAAATGATAAAAGATGGAAGAGGCACCAAGGAAATCCCACAGAATAGGGAACAGCTCTGCTGTAAATTGAAGAATGCCCCAAACCAGCACTTAAAATTGAAAGAATTTTAAAATTACTGAACCCCCCCCCACCCCAGCTTTATTTTTCTCTTAATAAAAGTAGAAAATGCAGAGCAAACCCAATTATTATTTCCTCATAAGCAAAAGGAGCTTGGGGTTCCTAAAATTAATCAGAAAAATCTGAGCAGGTGAGGGGAACCAGCAGCTTTTAAACACGATGGAAACTCCAATTTGGGGATGAAGAATCATTCCTGAGCTGCCAAATCTTAGGAACAATCAAAATATTTCTCATTATTTTTGGATCTGTTAGCAGCACCTTGCTTGATCATTAATTGACTCATTCTGGCATTTTTTATTACAAGAAAACCATCCCAAAATCACTTGCTGGCAAGACAATTAAGGATTTCCTCAAATAATTCACATTTTTGGTATCTCCTGGCTCTCTGGGAAAGCAAGGAGACCTCTGGAGAACAGGATGGATGGAGAAAAAGAAATAGTTTGTGAGAAAGTAAACTCCAACACATTCATTAATTATTTTAATGTGCTCTCTCTTCATTAGGCACTGTAGTTGTAGCACACAAGTTGAAAAATCCTTTTACACAAGATTCTGGAATTGTATCATGGCTAAAGGGAAAGACATTGAAACAGCGGCTACACACAGCAAAACTACCATTAAAATATGTCAATAAAACAATTAAAATTTCATGAAACCACATTAAAATGAATGAAGTTTAGGAATAAAATAATTTATTAATAGAGTTTAGGAGTAAAATTTTAAAAACTAATTGTGGTATAAAGTTTTACTAAAGAATAGACAGTTAAAATATCTTTACTTGATGGTCTGCAACCCTGGAATATGCCACTAGATGGCAAGTTTGGATAGAAATTAGCTGAATTTTAATTTATGACACGTTTGGAAAGTCCAAAGGCATTGGATAGAAACTATAATAAAAAAAATATATAGTGAAAGAGGAGAATAAAAATAGGAAGAGTTTACTAAACAAGTCTTGTGGCTGAAGCACATTTAATATAAGTGAAAAAGGTTAAATTGGTTTTAGTTTTGTTTCCACATTACCACACAAATAGAGAATCAATTCATAGACGATTTTGAAGTTCTGTTTTAAAGAAAAACAAGTGAAAATCACTGCTACGTCTATCTTTATCTCTGCTCTTCACAATTTCCATTTTGTTGCCAGAATTTTTGACCTTGATTTAAAAGAACAATAAATCCTGTTTTTTAAAGCAGTTATTTTCTGTAGCAAGCAATTAAGGAACAGCATTAAAAAGTTCTTAACAGAAATACAGCAAAAATAGAAATACAGTAAAATTAACCCTGCACAATTCCCCCACGGTGAAATTCAGAATTCCTTCCAGCAGGGAAACAAAACAGTGATGCAAAATTAAACTTTTTGCTTACCTGGAATATCTGTTGCCAACTTTCCAAATAGAAATGCCAGGGTTTAAGAGAACCCTGAATTTCCCTGGCAGGTAAATCCCAGCTTACCTCATCTGGAGAGAGCAGATAAATGGGTGTCAGCACAGGGATTTCACTCAGCTCACAGCTCAGCCCCAGGCACTTCAGGATCTCCTTGAGAACTTCAAATCTCTTGGAATTGCTCATCTTGAGCAAATTAAAATCCTCTTCAGTTTGCACATCCACAGAACTGCTGTCCAGTTCCAAATGGGCCTGGCAGGATAGAGTAAAAAATAAAATCAGTTTCCAGTTCAGGGATCACAGCTGTCAATACACCACAATTTCCTCTAAGAAACCTACCTAAAATTTCCCTTCTTAATAAACTTTTTCTGGAGGAGTTGATCAAACTTAGATTTACCAACTTTAAATTTAACCTTCTGCTTTTCCAGGTCTGCCAGAACCACCAACAAGACTGGTCCTATTCTGGCTTGTACATTAGCAGAACTCCATTACAATTAAAATTCCATTACAATTGAAATTCCATTGAAATTGAAATTCCATTGAAATGATATTAAAATTGAAAGAGCTTTTTACAAGTTGTACAAGATATGGAGAACTCAAGCAAGTCACATGAATTTAGTGGAAATTAGTGCAGCTAAAGTAACCCCTCTGTCTAAAATGTTACTTTCTCACCTGGTAGAAAATCACTCCTCACCGTTGAAGCAGATGCTTAAAAGTTGAAATTAAATAAAAGAGGAAAAAAAAAATCTCCTCCAATGGCTTGTTCTTTTCTGCTTTTCCTTTTGTCTTACAAGGTATTTCAAAGCCCTTGTACTCTCTGCAGGTTCATTTACTGCTGTTAAATAAAGCTTTTATTTTTGTTCATTTCTTCCATTTTGCAAAATTTAAGGATGCTCTTTGTGTTTCATATATTTTCATTGAAATTCAGGGAAATGAATGAGCTTGGCTGCCCCTGGATCCCTGGAAATGCCCAAGGCCAGGTTGGACATTGGGGTTTGGAACACCCTGGCTCAGACAGGGGTGGAATGAGATCATTTTAAGTTCCTTTCCAACCCAAACCGTCCCAAGATTGTAAAAAATACATTAAAAAGGAGGTAGGACACACCCACCCACCAAAGGAGTAAAGAAAAGAGGTAAATAAATCTGCCAGAATATTTCCTGGCTGATGTCACTGCCTGTCCCCTGGAACAACAAGGGCTTTTCAAATCCAGACTGGAAGTCATTTAGAATTATAAAATATCACACTAATCCTTTTAATCTGATTTTTGAAGCTGTGCTCTGATGCCCTTTTTTCTCTTTTTTTCTTCTGGGGAAAGCCTCTGCAGTATTAAGTTTTACTACAGCAGGAGGATCAATTTAAAGGGTGCAGCAAAGCAGAACTTGCAGGGACAGAATCGAATCCATTTTCGTGCAGCAGCAGCCTGGGGGGCAGAGCTGCCTACAAAAAAAGCAATAAATATCCTACAATGTCTAACAGAGTTCCCAAAAATCCAGATTTCAGCTGATATAAGACAAAAACACTTCAAAAAACCCCTGAATATTTCTGAGCTCCATAACTGCTACAAGAGCATTGAAACCTGATCCCTGAGCAGTTAAATTGCACTGCTCTGAGCTCCCTACCTAAAATTTTGGTAAAAACAGAATCTTTCATGAAGTTTGTTCATCTTTTACATTCCTTAATCTTGGAAAAGAAATCTTGCTCTGCTTTTCTCAGTGTGTTTGGCAGATTTATTTTCTAAACCTGATGGTACCTCTGATCAGCCTTTCCATCACTCAAAACTTTAGTTGGGAATATTTTAAATCATTTCAATAATCACTGACCAACATTTACCTTTCCATGGAAGCTTCCTCACCCATTATACAGAAGGTAAAATAAAGAGAAGAATATTATGAACACTTGAACTTCTCTGTTTAATTTTTTGAGGGTTTTCTTTGCTTGTTTTGGTGGGGGTTTTTTAACCAGAGATCACAGTGCCATGATTCTGGAGAGGCACCTGTTTCCTGGGATATTATTTTGAAGTGGAATGTATGATTTTGGCTCATCCTAAACTACCCCAATTCCACCCTCCAGACTCTCTGAGATATTTGACAGGTGCAGAATGTTAAACATTTAAAGCTTTAAAGCCTGAATAAGGACTCAGGAAACAAACAAACAAAAAGATTCCAGCAAAGTTTATCCTGCGCTTCTTGCTTTGCTACAATTCCTATTTTTGTAAGGATTTTGTGGGATTTATTTCCCACCTCCCAAAATCTGTTCAAGCTGTGTTCCTGTACCACTTCCAGCAGGCAGAAAGGGAAAGCTCTGCTCTGGAAGGTGACACAATCCCAGAATAATTGGGGTTGGAAGGGACTTCTGGAGATGATCCAGTCCAACCCCTTGCTCAGGCAGGGTCACCTGGAACAGGTGACACAGGGAAGTGTCCAGGTGGGTTTGGAATGTCTCCAGAAAGGGAGACTCCATCAGCTCCTCCCTGAGCAGCTGTTCCAGGGCTCTGCCACCTCCATGGAAGGAAATTCCTCCTCATGTGGAGGTGGAACTTTTTGTGGTTTAGTTTATGGCCACTGCTCTTTGTGCTGTCACTGGGCACCACTGGGAAGTCTGGCACCATCCTCTGGCCCCCCTTGGAGATATTTTCATGCACTGATGAGTAAAATTCCTGCTTCCTGCACAAAGCTGCTCTTTGTCTGACCACCCTCTGTGATGTTGCCTGATCCACACATGCCTGGCTGGCTCTGTGGTGAAAATAACAAAGTGTTTTCACAGCAGTGACATTCCCAGGGAAACCCACCCTGCATTTGGACCCCTTGTCCATCCAGGACATCCATTTATTCCTGGCAGGGTGGGCAGGGGCTGGGCTGGAATTCCCAGAGCAGCTGTGGCTGCCCCTGGATCCCTGGCAGTGCCCAAGGCCAGGTTGGACACTGGGGCTGGAGCAGCCTGGGACAGTGGGAGGGGTCCCTGCCATGGCAGGGGTGGCACTGAATGAGCTTTAAGATCCCTCCCAACCCAAACCATTCCATGATTCCACAGCTCCCCTTGCCAGGAATCCCCAAGAACATGCAATGGGAACAATTGTTGAGGATTTCACACCCTGCAGCAACGAGGAAATGAATTCCTGCCTGCTCACAGTACCTGGGAAAGGATGGCTTCTCCTCCACTGCTCCCGTGAGCCACGTGCACAATAACGGGGTCTTTATCAGCATTGTTTAATCGACTCCACACCTTCACCCTGCTGGAATCTCCCTTCATCCCCTCCTCAAAAACACAGCCACTGACCAGGAGGTGCAGTTTCACCTCAGGGCTGTCCTTTTTGGAGACCACCAGCTCATGCACAGCCTTCCTCAGTTTGTTTTTGTGCTTTATCTGCACGCCCCCGAACGTGAAGGACGAAGAAAACCCAAGAATCTTCCCCCCTTTGGACAAAAATGTCATAAATTGCTTGTGGCTCCCCTCAGGAATGGGCTCCTCTGTGGCAATGACCAGCAGCAGGGAGTTGTCAATCCAGGGATCCCTGAGCACTTGCTCCTGGTGCAGCTGGTAGATGGTGTAGCTCTCAGCATCCACGCATTCCCTGAGCACTGATTTCACCTGCTCAAACCTGGCTTTGGCAGCCCCAGAGCCCAGGTAAATCAATATATTCGGGGGTTTCCCGGTGAGGTTTATTCTTTTCACTCCTTTTTCCACACATTCATCCTCCTTCTCCTCCGTTCTGCTGCTGCAATCATCGGGAAGCTCTGGAATGTTTTCTGCAGAGGCGAATTTCACCGATTCAATGGTGCTGTTTTCAAGCTGCAGGCACTCGTGGCAGCTGGAAAGGTGCAAGTGGTGGAGTTCCCCAGCTCCTGTCTCCTCCTGCTCCCTTTCTTCTTCCAGCTTGGATTTCTCCTCCTCACCTCGTCCTAATCCTGATTTCCCAGCAGGAGTTACTGCATCCATGTCTGAGTTTTTTTCCTTCTCTGCTGGTGCCTCCTGTGCCAGCTCCTTCAGAGCAGATTCCTCTAAATGGACAGCTGGAAAAGGTAAAGGATGCAAAAAAAGGGGTCAGAATAATGAGATAGAAGAGTTATGATAAATACCATTAACAGCAGAATTTAATTTCACTACAAATGCTCTGTAACAGCAAGAATTTCACTTATTTGACACAACAAATCCTATTTTCCCCCAGAACAACAGAAATTTCTACTCATAACATAAATCTAAAGACAAAACGAAGAAAAGAAAATACCTCTGGAAAAATACTGCTCTTCTGAGGAGGGCAGGGTTTAAAATCACTTGCTGCTGTTTTGAAATAAACTATTTTGAAATAAGCTAATAAAGTGATGGTATTGGGTAAGATAGATATTGAGCCACGTCCCCTGCATTGCTGAAGGCTGCAAATAAAGGTTTGGCACAAGAAAAGGGAGTAAAAAGATATTTGAACTGACCTCAGTCTGCAGAAAGGGAGAGAGAGACCCACCCACAACAAGATGTGGGAGGTAAGAATCCAAGGGAAAACAAGAAAATAAGAAGAACTGTTTAAAATTCCCCTTTTCCCCTAAAAATGACAGAAATGTGAAGATAATTCGTAGCAAAAACAAGTGAGAAGAGAAGAGCAAAGATGATTACTGCCAGCATGAGATGTGCAGAGCAAAGAGGAGAGGAAAAATACTCTTCACAAGGGAGGGTTTCTTCAGCTGCTGAGCCATGCAAATACTTCAAGGCAAAATCTAAAAAATTTCACTGAATCCTTCTCCACGCACACAAAACCAAATAAATTTATCATGCTTTTAATTCAGGGAGAAACTTGATTAACAAAATATTGTTGCAGATTCAACTTCAATCCTTTTCCTTACAAAACTACATCCCCTTTGGAGCAGAAACATGAAGCAAGATCCCTTTTTTTTTTAATATCCCAAGGGAATTTCCCAGCTTCCAACCTCTGTTATTCCATCTAGAGCCTCCCCCAGCCTGTTCTGCAGCAGCTTCCACACAGCACTGGAAGCAAAAGGAGGCAGAAAACATTTTAAAAAGGGAATGACTGGGACACTCATCCTTCCTTGAGGGAATATTTATGCAGAACAGCATCAAGAGAGGCAGAATTTCAGATTCTTTTAGGAGAATATTCCTGTCCTCTTGCACTTCAGCTAAATGTTGTTGATCTTGTCATTCCTTAATTTCTGCCAGTGCACTGTGATCTACATTAAAAAACCAGCAAAGCAAATAAAAACCCCTCAAACAAAAAGCCCAACCAAATTGCTCTCAATCCATGTTCAGGTTTGGATACACTTCTATTTCAAATATGAAAAAAAAAAGAGAACATTTGGTTAAAAACTTCCAGTTTTGTCGGTTTTTTTGTTGTTTTTTAATAGATTTGTTAATCTAACTGACAAGACTAGAAAGCATTTTCTAATTTCTGGTTTGGAGCATCCTGGAATAGTGGAAGCCCACAGGGAGTAGGAATGGATGATTTTTAAGACTCCTTCCAACCCAAACCATTCCACCATCCTATGAAATTAAAGCAGAGCTACAGAGGGATCAACTGCCTGGAATCCCATCAGGAAGAAAACTCAGTCAAAAAAAATGCAGATTTTTCAGGTAGGTATAAAAACTATGTGCAAAGTCCTAAAACAACCATAAACCAAACATGTTGTGCTATTAAAAATGATCAGGAGGATACTTACAAACAATCCTGTGTGGCACCATCCCGTTATCCATCTGCAGCCTGTCTTCCAGGAAGGCTATTCCAAGGCTACTGAAATTATCTACACTGGCTTCAGCAATTAATTTAAAAGGTTCACCAGGTTTATAGGCCAAGGGTGAACAAAAGTCTGACCACTTCACAATCTAGAACAGAGCATATGGATGGCTTTCAGTTGGGAAAGGTCATGGAAAAATCCCCAAAGTATCAATAAAATTGTGAGTTTGTAAGAGGGACAGCAGGAGAATTGAATGCAACTCCAAGAATTTACTGAGGGAGGGTTGTTTTAGGCAGCAAAGATCGTGCCCTGATGGAAGAGAACAACATCCACACCAAGTGTTGGGAGCAAATTGGGAGTACAAAGGAATAATTCCCAAAGATCAAAGCTCTAAAAGTTCCGAGCAACAAAATGGCAGCAGAGCGTTGTCACATCCTGTAAGAAAAATTCTGTTTGGATTTGTCTCTTTCAGCACAAACTCCAAGCAAGAATAGTGAAAAAAGAGCAAAAGTAAACTACAGGAGTTTAATAAAAATTACCAGAAGCATGAACTAAACCCTGAGATGTTTATCTACATCAAAAATTCCTTTTTCCAGGAAAGAAACATTGCACAAGTAGGAGACACAACTGGATACACAAACCAGTTGTTCTCCCATGAAGGAATTTTTACAGACAAGGAAGCAGCACCTGCCCTCATGACCTAAAAAAAAAAAAAAATCAACCTTTGCCATGTTCCAAAACCTGGGAGACAAAGTGCAATTCCCACAGAGCAGCTGCACTTTCATGAAGTTCAGCTTTTCATCACCACACACCAGATGTAAAACAATGATNTCCTATGAAATTAAAGCAGAGCTACAGAGGGATCAACTGCCTGGAATCCCATCAGGAAGAAAACTCAGTCAAAAAAAATGCAGATTTTTCAGGTAGGTATAAAAACTATGTGCAAAGTCCTAAAACAACCATAAACCAAACATGTTGTGCTATTAAAAATGATCAGGAGGATACTTACAAACAATCCTGTGTGGCACCATCCCGTTATCCATCTGCAGCCTGTCTTCCAGGAAGGCTATTCCAAGGCTACTGAAATTATCTACACTGGCTTCAGCAATTAATTTAAAAGGTTCACCAGGTTTATAGGCCAAGGGTGAACAAAAGTCTGACCACTTCACAATCTAGAACAGAGCATATGGATGGCTTTCAGTTGGGAAAGGTCATGGAAAAATCCCCAAAGTATCAATAAAATTGTGAGTTTGCAAGAGGGACAGCAGGAGAATTGAATGCAACTCCAAGAATTTACTGAGGGAGGGTTGTTTTAGGCAGCAAAGATCGTGCCCTGATGGAAGAGAACAACATCCACACCAAGTGTTGGGAGCAAATTGGGAGTACAAAGGAATAATTCCCAAAGATCAAAGCTCTAAAAGTTCCGAGCAACAAAATGGCAGCAGAGCGTTGTCACATCCTGTAAGAAAAATTCTGTTTGGATTTGTCTCTTTCAGCACAAACTCCAAGCAAGAATAGTGAAAAAAGAGCAAAAGTAAACTACAGGAGTTTAATAAAAATTACCAGAAGCATGAACTAAACCCTGAGATGTTTATCTACATCAAAAATTCCTTTTTCCAGGAAAGAAACATTGCACAAGTAGGAGACACAACTGGATACACAAACCAGTTGTTCTCCCATGAAGGAATTTTTACAGACAAGGAAGCAGCACCTGCCCTCATGACCTAAAAAAAAAAAAAAATCAACCTTTGCCATGTTCCAAAACCTGGGAGACAAAGTGCAATTCCCACAGAGCAGCTGCACTTTCATGAAGTTCAGCTTTTCATCACCACACACCAGATGTAAAACAATGATTGAAGTAAGGAAAAACTTATTTTCAATGCACAAACTGAGGGTGAGCTGTCAGTTATTCTCGTTATGCCTGTTCATAATTAGATCATCAGCTAAATGTACCTTTTTTATTTCCTGCAATTAAATGGTTTACATTGTACAACAGCCAAGAGAATCCAGCTCCAACTTTTGATTTTGTGATATTTTCCCAAGGGAACAAGAAGAAAGAACAAACAACCCTGATGGTTCTGTCTCCTTTCTAAGCCATTCTCAAAGGAGTTTCTGACTAGCACAACCTAAATGAGACCATTCAGTCACACAATCCCAGAATGGTTTGGGTTGGAAGGAACTTTAAAGCTCATCCAGTGCCACCCATGCCATGGGACAACTCCCACTGTCCCAGGCTGCTCCAAGAAAATAATCTAACCTGGCCTTGGGCACTGCCAGGGATTCAGGGGCAGCCACAGCTGCTCTGGGAATTCCAGCCCAGCCCCTCCCCACCCTCACAGGGAAGGATTTTTCCCCAACATCCCACCTAAACCTGTCATTTTTCAGTTTGAAGCCATTCCCTGGGTGCTGTCCCTGCAGCCCTTGGGAATTGTCTCTCTCCAGGTTTCCTGCAGCTCCTTCAGGCCCTGCAAGGCCACCCTGAGCTCAGCCCAAAGCTTCTCCTGTGCAGGCTGAACAATCCCAGCTCTGCCAGCCTTTCCTCCCAGCAGAGCTGCTCCAGCCCTCTGCTCATCCTGGGGCCTCCTCTGGGCTCTCTGCAGCAGCTCCACGTCCTCCCTGTGCTGGGATTCAGAGCTGGGCTCTCAATCCATTTTGATATTTCTGGCCTTTGGATATCTAACAAGAAACCTGGCTGGGTATCTTCTGATCCATGCTAACCCTTAGGGAAAAAAATCCCTTTCCAGAAGGAAAAGGGGAGCAGTGTGTGGGGCTTTGCCACTTTGAACCTCAGGATTCCAGCTCTGAGAGCACATCCCAGGTTCAGTGTGACTGCCTGTGGTGGCAGAGTCTTCTTCTACTTCCAGAGTATTTAAATATCCTTTCTTATCCAAAGAACAGGCACAAGTAGGTAGCACCCATGCCTGGAAACAGTGAGGAAGATCTGTTGATGCTCTTGACCTTTCTTCCGTGGCACCAAGTAAAATCTCAGATGTAAAATGTAGTTATTGCTGCACAGTGCAAATAAAGTGAACCCACAGAAGTAACTCACAAAGTGATGCTCTTGCCAGAACCTACGACCCTGAAATCCTGCTCAGACAACAATCCATTGGCTCCAGAGCACAGCAAAAACCCTCAGGGAATATTTTCCAGCTTTCCTGCTACAATTCCAAATCAAAATTGTGTCAGAATGAAGGATGAAAGGCCAGCTCTTACCAAGAGACGAGACAGACATTCATACTCCTGTTTTCTGAGTCCCCCTCATTTTTACCAGATCACTGATATTGTCCTACAAAAAATGGCTTTTCTGGCCAGAAATTCCCCCAAGAGCAGTGTGTTCCCACAGCCCCTGGCTATGGTGACAGCCAGAGGTCCCAAAATTAAGAGCACTTTACTGTGTTCACACAGAAGAACAAAAAATAAACCAGCAGTCCTTTTCCTCCTCAGTTTTGATTTTTTTTTTGGCCTGGACTATCACTTTTGAGCTTTCTAAATCAAATTAATTATTAATGTCCACAGAAGAATGCAAAATTCCATCCTAAAGAAAACGAAAGCAAATCCAACAAGATTAATTAAAAAAAAAAAAAACAAACCAAAAGAACAGATAATTAGAGCTTCAATGCAGATATTTTTGTGGATCTTTCTGCTACAAGAAATGAAAAACAAAATAAAAATCTTCCATCTGAGCTGGCCCAGCACTGGCCAGGTGCATGCTGAGACCAGAGGGAGGGCACAGCTCAATTATCTCCAGCAGCAGAGCCCACTTGGATGGATTCCACCTATCAAAGGCAATAAAATCATTTCCAAAGCAGCTAATGCAGGTTTTCTCCTAGGAAATGTGTGCCCAGTGGAATCAGGATCAGAAGATTGGAGCAGAAAAGGTCCCACCAAGCTCTGGGTGCCCAGAGCTCCATGAAGCCAAGGATTTCCCCTGAAGCAGCACTTGTGGAAATCATTCCTGACTAACAGGCTCCAAATCCTGCTCTGCTCTGGAACTGGCAGAGGGTAAAGGCACCCAAAGTCTGATTGCAGCCCCAAACCTGGAGCTGAGCCCATTCCTGCCCTCAGATCAATCTCTTTACCAAGCCCTCTGCCCCTCCTGATCACTCCAGCAGGGGATTGCTGGATCATCTCCTGGAAAAAGTGACCTGGAAAACACAGGATCCTCCTCCAGGGAAGCAGACAGGCCATGAGCACCTGTGCATGTGATCTCCTGGAAGCCCAAGAAAGAGCCTGAAACCTGATTCCAGGCACCAAGGGTGACAGATGGCCCTTAGGGACACTTGGGACTTTATCCATGGCCCCAGGGGTGATCCCAGCCTGGAGCAGCTTCATGGAAGAGCTCTGGAATCCCAGATGTTTTATCAGAGCCTGCACAGACACATCCTGACATGCACATCTGCCCTTTTCTCCTCTTCCCTGGAGACAGTGAGACCCATCTCTCCTCTCTCACAGCATTCCAGTGCCTAAAGGGGGCTGAAAAAAAAAGCTGGAGAAGGATTTTCCACAAGGGCATCCCAGGCTGCTCCCAGCCCCAGTGTCTGGCCTGGCCTGGGGCACTGCCAGGGATCCAGGGGCAGCCACAGCTGCTCTGGGAATTCTATTCCAGGGCTTGCCCACCCTGCCAGGGAACAATTCCTGCCCCAGATCCCATCCAGCCCTGCCCTCTGGCACTGGGAAGCCAAGCTGTTGTCCAGAATTGCACTCCTGGATCCCCTTTAGGTCCTGGAAGGGGCTCTGAGCTCTCCCTGGAGCCTTTTCTTCTCCAGGCTGAACAATCCCAACTTCTCTCAGTCTGGCTCCAGAGCAGGAGGGGAATTCCCACCCACAACCAGAGAAAAATGCAACAGAAAAGTCTCAACAAAATGTCTCTGGGTCTGTTTGAAACACAAAACAGAGCTTAATTATTAACAGTGCTACAAATGAAGCAACTCCCTTTTTATTCCCAAAAACATCCCAACCCTTCTGCAGGACAGAGAGAGTTTCTCACCTCCTTTGAGGAGTCAGGGCCTCTCTGCAAGTTCTCTGTGTGAGCAGAAATGCTTTCTGTCACAAAAGCAATGTGCTCTGCTGGCAGCAGCCTCTCAGGGTGAATGAAGGGAGAAATGAGAAGTACACTCCACCTGTTTAAGTCATCAAGAAACTGCAAGAAATGGGAAAGGAAAAGAAAATTCTTAAATCCTTCTGTACAGGAAGCAGCTGATTTAAGAATTCCTTTTTAAATTATGCCCAGCTTAAATTCAAATCCGACCCTCCAGCCTTACAGGAAGGGTGATGATTATTTCACATCCCCCATGAGACAAAATAAGGGATAAAGTTAAGAACCATTACAAAGGGACAGTAAAAGTAAAACTGAAAGTGACAAGCCACGTTTTGAAGCCAATTCAAACTCCAGCTTTCAGCTTTCCAGGAAGAGAGAGTGGAACACAAAAACCCTGAGCCTCTGGCACTGTGACTCTTGTGGGACATTTGCCACTGGCAGCATCCCTCATTCACCTGATCCTCCTCTCCCACCTACACTGAATATTGAATCCTCATGCATCTGCATCAAAGTTCCTCATTCACAATGAAACTCATAAAATATAAAGAAATAATTCATTCAGAATCAATTTTTCCATAAGTTTGTCTATCCACCACTCAGCAGACCATCGGACAAAAGTTTTCTTCATTCAATTACAAAAGATTCCCTCTTTTGCCCTCACCAAGGAACAAATAAAGCTCCAAACCTGGAATCATCACACCAAATAAACATGTTTGAGGCACTTCAGAGCTTCCCAGGAAAATACTACATCAATTTTTCATTTTTACACGGATTTTGCATTCAACTTCATTTGTCTGACACATTAAAAAAATGGCAAACATTAGAAATAACTGCTTTGCTTCTGCCACACCACGAGCACACACCTTCTGTAGAAGCAGGAAAGAATTCCTCTCTGGCACTAAATTCTGACTCTGAATGTGTTCACCCCTGCACACCTCAAATGAAACCAGAGAATATTGAGGCTCTGGGGGCAGTTCACTGATCCAAGCACCCCTGGTGAGCACAGAAGCTGCACAAGCAAACACTGAATTCTCCCAGAGAAAAGTGAACTGAGCTCAGGAAGCTTTAAAGTACCTTAAACATCCGATTTGGCTAAAGATCAAACAAAAAAAAAACCTTTCCAGGTGATGATTTATGACTTGCTAGTGTCTTAAGCAAGTTACTGATCACAGTCCAAGCTACTGAGAGAGCAAAGGAGCTTTGCTGGCTGCCCAGANCTAGTGTCTTAAGCAAGTTACTGATCACAGTCCAAGCTACTGAGAGAGCAAAGGAGCTTTGCTGGCTGCCCAGAAGCCAAAAAAAATATCTTAATTAACTTTTTATCTCTTCACAGATGATGTAAAGAGCTCCCCAGTGATGCAGGGCCAGAGCCCTCACCACGAGGTGCAGCACACCAGGACCTGCCCCAGGGATTCTCAAACGCTGTCACCACATCTTTTAAAGAGACAAAAACATATTGAATAACAGCCCCGAGTCTATGCCAAACTTCATGGCAAGCTGCAGCTCCCCAGAGGGCTTCCCAGCTCCCAATAAACACCAATGAAGCCAGCAGATTATAAAATCAGTCTGCATGAATAGCACTGCAGACAGAAAAAAATGTGCTGCCTCTGCAAGGACTGAGGAGAGGCTGTTTCAGAAAGGAGCAGGAGTGGAGCAAAGAGCAGAAATCAGCTGAAATCCTCTTCACAGAACAATAATCCAGGCCAACTGAGGCAGAACTCCTCCAAACACAGCTTTGTTTTGTTTTTGAGGGCTTTATTGGAATGTGAATTAAGTATTTAACTTGGCTGTGAAAGATTCTGAGATTACCACCATCGCTCTTGAGTGTGAAATAATCTGTTCATTAAATAGCAAAAAAACCTAGTTTTAAATAGAACCAACTCCATCAGCATTTCTAATCTTGTTTTCCCTCCCTGCAAACGTTTTCTTTACCCACTGAACTTATGAAAAGCTTCTCTGCTTCCTGAAGAGCTCTTAGCCACTGACAAGCTCCATAAATCCCTTCCCAGCAATGCCTGGAACAACTGAAATAATTCCCAACCACACAGACACCAACATCAGCAAAAAGCAGAGATCAAGAAGACCCTTACCCAGACCAGTTCTGGCATTTAGTGACAAATTTAGAGAAATCCAACATTCATTTAAATAATTCAAACTAGCTGGGGGCAGTGCCAGGGGACTTCCACTTCTAATCCTGAAAGTCAAGCAAGCTCACTTTCAGTTTTGCTTCCAGCAGTGCCAAGTGGAACTGGTTCAGGCACAGGATTTTTCCACTGTCATGGGCTGCCCACTGCCTCCCCCACCCCTGCTCATTTGTTAAAAACTGTGATTTTCATTTCCCACCACACTTTCCTCACTTAAAACAACATTTTGTACAGGGAGGGCACCACAGCTCTCAGGAACCAAAGGCTCAGTTCACATTCCAGGGCAGATCCAGCAACATTTTAAAACCCTGACATGAATCTTGAACGCACAAACACAGCATATATTTTTAGACTAAACCCTTATATGTGCTCAAAGTGTGTTGCTAAAATGGAAAGAGGCTTTTTTCAGGGAAGTGGAGCGACAGGACAAGGGGGAATGCCCTTAAACTGAAAGTGAGGTTTAGATGGGATATTAGGAAGGAAATCTCTGTGAGGGTGGGCAGGCCCTGGG
>VZUA01091162.1:1758-25650 GCA_013401035.1 Horornis vulcanius
GCCACATCCTGTTCTTTGTCAGTTTATTATTACCAACAATTCTTGCCAACAATCCATGGTTGGCTCCACAGTTATCTGGCTATTTGTGTTTGAGACATATACATTAGCCCTCTTGTCTCCTAGGATTCTACCGGTAGTAACTTTTCTGCAGTTGTGATCTATTTTTGTCGTGGTGTCTGTCATCAGGATGTTTAGAGATAATTCAGTGTTTTTCATCTTTATGATTGCCATAATAAAGATTACAACATTTCTAAGATCGTAGTCCCAAAAGTGTATTGTACATCAGATGTCCTTCCCTAAGCAGTCCAACCAGTTCCATCAGATCCATGAGCACTAAGCTTTCAGGCTGATGAATCAGTACAGATGATTAGTTAGCACCTTCACACAACAATCCTCAGGCAAACAAATGCCTAAAGCCAGGTGTATGAGAATGTAAGCAAACAGAAAATAGTCTCTGTAAGTTTACAGAAAGGATGAAGATGGGCTTGGAAGAACTGGATGTGACTTGTCTGTGCTGCAATCCCAGGCTTTTCTTAATTCAGAAAGGGCCCCTGGGCATGAGGAAGACATGATCCATTCTGCTAAGAAGTGTCTAACAAATCATAGCTGGGAAGTCTAGTGCCAGGTTGGGCCAAGTCTTTTGTTAACTTTGTAGCCTACTTTGGCACATAGTTCCAGTGTTTATGGAAAAACGTGTAGTTGCATAATTGGTAAGATGCTATTAAATCAGGTTGAAAGTTTGATGAGTATATGCTACACTTGTCCTTACACCTGATGCCCATGTGCTTGCCATGAAAAGCTCAGCTAAACACTTGAAAGTTCCTTATCCAAGGCTGCCGAAGGACATGGATTTTTTAGGAGGTCTGTTCTACTGTTGCAGTTTTGGGTAGATTTTCCACTTCCAGCTGTCAGCCAAACAGAAAACTGCCTGTTAGTCACCCATACTGAAAGCTACACGGGCGTTTGTTCCATAGAGACAGAGCAGCAAGTCTTAATATCTCTGTTTCTTTGAGTTGGTGTGTCCTAGTAAGTTGCCTTCTTCCCTTTTGTGTGTACCATGCTTTTAAACTGGGGAAGAAGGTGCTGAATTTCATTCAGTCTGATTCACTCAACTCAGAAGATTAGACACTATAGAGGTTTTGTGCAGAGGTAGGTTTTGAGGTCCTGCTCTCATGTGGACAGCACATCATTAGACACTGTGGTAAGTAGAGCTGCTTTCTGTAAGTTGGGGATTTTTTTCATTCAGGGCATGAGAAGCCTATCCAAATAATAAATAATTAATACTGCAAAATGAGGAAAAAAGAGCAGAAGTTTAGAGTTGAATGTCGTATTTTACAACTTGGATTCAGTCTCTTGGTATGCCCCTGCTCTGTACCATGCTGCCATGTGAGATACTTGTTGCCTCGGCATCCACATAAAAGCCTATCACAGGTACATTTTGTTTGTGCCTAAGTAATCTCAGATCTTTCCATGGGGATTTCTGTTGCAACATTTATGTCAAATGTTAGGGCTGCTGTATTGAACAGGTGAAATCAAAGGGTGTGGAAAGTTGGGGGGTAACAAAAAGGGTCCTCCTAAAGTAAATTTCTAACTGCATAATATACTCTCATTTATAATGTATGGCCATGTATGAGGACATACGAATATCTTGTCACTCTTTTTTTATGCTGATGCTAGATAGAAGGCACAAGAATTATGATAAGACTATACAATAAATCTAGAAATAAATGTTGAAGGTATTTTGGCTACAGGATCGACTGAGGAAGATACAAGTCTTTATTTATGTTGAAACAGGATTTTATTTCCTGTATTAGGTATGACTGGAGAAACACATATGGCTAGAGTTTGAGTGATAGCAAGTGAGACTTATACTAGAACAAATTTTCCAAAGTGAATGGGGAGGGGATTTTGTGTTGTGGAACCTCTCCTGGGAGGCCTCTGAAGGCAGGCCAACACCTGTAAGGACTGTTTTTGCACAGCTAATCCTGCCTGGGAAAGGGCAGGACATTGAAAAGATGTCTGCTTTCAAGGCAGCTCATCTGGGCCTTAATAGATGGGAGACCAAAGAAGCTTGGTCTGACCAAGTCTATTGCTCATGTTGTTTCTAGCACACATTACCTATATGCATCAGGTGGCAGACCTGACCAGCTTACCTTTCCCCAGCAATTTTGCTAAATAGTAGTGTTTAAAATCCGTGGCATAACAATATGGCTACATCTTATTTCAGGACACCTTAACAATTATTTACTATAATATTCCATTTTATTGGCAAAACTCCTTGTTTGTCTGATATTTTCCGATTAGAGGACTATTGCTCATGATTAACAGATGATTAATTGGTGGGAGCGAAGGAGGGGGGAAAGGAACATAATTGATAATATTGAGTCCATTGCTCATTGCTGGCAGGTAACTAATGGGGAGCCATGGGTGTATCAGGTGTTAGTAATAGCTTGGCGAGATTATGTTTCATGGAAAGCTGTTCAGCTTCACACTAGCATATGCTGTGCTTCAGTGTCAAGAATTGTTTTCTACCCCTTCTCCCTTTTGCCTTCATTCTCGAAACTCATTTCTTCTTTTACCAAAATGGGGATGCAGCAAAACCTGAAAATAATCCACACTTTTTAAAGGGCAGTCAAGTACTACTGAGTAAACCATCTTTTTCAGGGATAGGCTTCCCAACTTTCTATGGGATGTGTCCTTGCTCTTCATAGCAGAAGGTCACATTTTTGTCCTTCTTGCCTTCTTTACCATCTAGTTGCCAGGGCTTGGTGCTGTCTGATGTGGTTGCTATTATGTGTGAGCTCTAAGGAGGGTCATGGTAGTCAGTTTAATGCAGGTTGACCCCAAATATGCCTCATCAGTTTGCTAGTTTATGAGAGTTTATGTTTTCAGCCCATCTATGGTCTTCAGCATCCAACCAACCTGATGTGAAGCTGTTCTAGTTTCATTTCTCTTTTCCTTGCAGGATTTGGCTGTTTTGTTCATTCCCCTCTTTCTTACTGTTCTCTGGGAGGACCAAAATGAAGATCACAAAACAAATTATTATTAATCATTTGCTTATATGCTGCAACAATTCACGCCTCACCTCTAAATATCCCTTCCAGGCAACCCCTTAATGCTCTTGCATCTCACAGGCCATGCAACAGGAAGGAGGGTAGATGTGTCTGCCATTAAAGGGCTGAATTCCTCAGGCTGCAACCCGAAGAAGACAGTTCAGGAGAGCTCTGTGGTTCTGCCTCCTGTCCATGCAAGGAGCTACAGAGGCATCCTGGGTCTACTGCCTTTTCCAAAAAAGGGTGCAGGACCTGAAGTTCAGCAGACTTTTTCTTTACACCTATATCTTCCCTCAGTATTGCCTCCTGATTTGGTAGCTGCAAGTAGAAAGAAGCACTGGAAGAAGCAAGGCATCATATGGACCTCCAAGTCAGGCAGGCTGTGTTTGTGCCTGGGAGGCTGGAGAAGAGCCCACATACTAAGGAGCTGTTGCATTCAGTTTCAGTCACATCTGGAGAGACTGGTTTTCTCTGTCACTGAGGTTGTCAGGTACAAGTCTTTTCTTGATGAAAAACTAAGCTTTGCTTTGAAAATAATCTCTGTGGCACTAACCTTTATTTACATAAAGGTATTTTGAGCCCCTGGGGTTCTCGTTCTCATGATTTCTTTCACAGCTCCCACAAGCAAAGATTGTCTCAGTATGAAAAGAAGAAGAGAAAACTCAGTAATGATATTGCAACTGCAAGAACTCTAGGAAAGAAACCAACCATGTAAGATACTTCATTAAAACCACAAGGACTGGTGGTTTTAAAACATGGTGCCAACAAAGCTGCTTCTCTGGAAATCCCATGAATTTCCCATTCTGAGCTGCTGGGCAACCTCTTCCCTGGATTCAGATTTTCACTTTTGATTCACCTTGCTTGGAAGAAACAGGTTATCAATAATAATTTTCTACAGATGTTAGATCAGCAGCAGAATTAGCCACACAGCCCCAGAAGAACTCCTCCTGTCCTACCTCCTGTTCTGCTGTGGGCTGCTGCCCTCAGTGACTGCCTCAGTGACTCATAGGGTGCTGCAGGTGCTGGGGTAGATCTGGGGCAAAGGGGTACGGGGGATAGCTGGAACATCTCATACATAATCCATGATTGCTGATGTCTCATTGCCAGGAATGGAAGAAGGAAGTTGGGAGATCTTTACCCTTTGAAAGAGAAAGGGAGGAAGGGGCATTAGCTGGCCAGGAAGTCCCTAAACAACAGCCCCCAGTAAGGCAAGAGGGATAGTCAGATTAGATCCTAACAGAGGCCCATAGTCGTCCCATGAGGAGTGTGGGGCGGACAAAACCGGATGAAGTTGCAGGCTGGGTGTTGGCCCTCAGCATCAGTGAACCAGTGGAGGGGAGCTGCAGCAAAGCAAGATGTGCCCCACTGTTCCCTCAGCACTGCAGGGCAGCTTCACTGTACACTGGAGAGGAAAGACAATCCTTGGGGCCAGGGCTGAGCTAGAGGTGGCAGCTGGCCCTCCACCCATGTGAGTTGGTGGGGCTGTCCTCACACTGTGCCTCCTTCATGCTGCTGCAGGGCTTCCCAACTTTTTTGAGGACCACCTGGCTTCTCAGGGTGTCTGTTGCTTCTTTGAGCTGCTGCAGATAAAGCAACCAGAGCCCAGCAGGAAGGAATTTATTGCACAACCCTTTTCAGAGAACTTAACATGGGCTTGCTTCTGTTCTTGTGTTCTGTTTGCTTCAGTCAGTCACTACCCAGTGGTTCCTGGGTAGTGTTGATCTTGATAAAGATGATGGCAGGTAAGTAGAGACTGCATCACCCAAACTGTCCCTGACATTATGGGAACATTCAGGAATAGACTGAGGACAGATGGGCTCCTCTGGATAGTACTCCTATACAAACAAGTCTGACCTGACTCCTTGTAGGTATCTGCCGTATTTTCTTTTTCAGTCTGCATTTTCTGTACATTTTCCTTAAGTACTTATGCTTTCTTGGAAGGGATGTGTTCTTTAATCTCTGTTGGGGTGCTGCCTTAGAACAAGCCACTTCTCCATATAGAATGTGAAAAATCACAACGGGAATACCCTAAAGGGTTAAATTTTATCAAGTACCAAAATTTAGCGAAAATAAAATAATCCGAATGGGAAAAGGGAATCAACTTGGGGATTAGTCATTACTGAGTAGGATTTACAGAGGAGTAAAAGTAGTGTAAAAATGTAAACTAGCTTTGCATCCACCCACTATACCATGTTTGCTTGCTGAGAAACACCAAGCAAGAACGAGTAGGCACATCATCTGATATACTGCAGCAAAGGTCCATGGGTCAAAATAATCTGTGAAAAGAATGCCATGTCAGACAGCAGGTGTACATGCCTGAGCTGGAAAAGACCTACTTACAAACACAGAGCACACTGGTCATTGGCCACCACGGGGTACCACAGCCATTGCCCAGAGCTCTGACTGCAGATCTTGGTACTGCCCATGGGCCATTTCCTGAGAGATGTTTCACAGGGACAGTTGCAATCACAAATATTTTCCACCCAAAGCCATGCTCTACTTCTTCCTGTTGGCACCAGAAAGATCATGTACTTGCCTATGGACAGTACTATAGCAATGATGAGGTTGTGGATCAGGTGTGCTCCCCCATAGATGGCTCCTTTCCCTTTGATACGGCCCTTTACAGTAAGGAATGAAGATTAAACCCCCTGTGTCCCAATTGCATTTTCCTGCCCTTCTCTGAAAGCCCACTCTGACTAAGCCCCAGTCTCTTCCCAACAAAAAGCAGCAGCTTTGCACATTGCTAGAGCACAAGATTTGAGACAGTGCACAAGGATGATGATTCATTTGGCAATTTTCATTCCTCATTGTTCAAAGGCCTTTCACTTTCCGGGCAAATGTAGTCTGATAAAGACATTTCAGTATCTTGGCTGCTCGTGGTTTATCCTGTATCTCTCCCTGTAGTCTTAACAAGTGCCTCTTCTGTCAGCATCAGCACTGCTAAATCAAACCAACCTGACACCCTGCTTACAGCCCCAGCTTTGAGCACATGAGCATGGAAAAGTCCTGGTTTACACTAACCCTTCTTCACAACAAATCTCATATTTCCTGAGAAAAATTCAGTATCAGAGACCCCATGCTTACAGCCTTATATGTCAAAAAAGGAACATGAAGAAACCAACTGCTGAACTCATGTTTTGCTAGATTTATATTCCTGAAGCAAGGTTGTGCCTTTGTAGGACTTGAGTTCAATTAGCTTTTGAAGATATGGTTTGTCAGCCCCAGTGCTTCTCTTTTTCCTCTTCCCTCCTACTGCTGCCCATAAGTCTGTTTCTTTTCCCCTTTGTCCTGCTTCCTTCCAAGCTGCTTTTTCCTCTTCCCTTTGCATGGCAGGGGGAGTTTCTGCTTGCTTACTGCTATACTGTATCTACCTGCATGTTTAGTGTGACACCTCTTCACAGAAAGGTGATGGAAGGATAAGGGAGGTCCTTCCTCTTAAGACCTCAGCTGTGGTGCTACAAAAGTAAAAACCATAGGCTCTAGAAAATGTGTGAAGTTTTAGATACATATTCCCCCTAATTTAAAAAATATAATTATGCCAAGCCATCTGTTGCTAATGTAAAAAAAGATGTAAATAGATGATACATAGTGTACGAAGTGTCACATGAGTGCTCCATCTGCTATCAGGAAAGTCACCGCTCCCCAGCAACAACACTGGGTGCTGAAGTGCAATCCAGCATTTGGAGCAGCCTTAGACTTTCCAAAGGCATAATCAGATCCAAAGGCTGACCCAAAAGAAAAACAACTCAAGAGTGCATTGGTAGATCTCTGTATATCAATTTTTCATCTCTGTTTTTCTGACAAGTAGCAACCGTGGCTTCAGTAAGGACAGGGTAAGTTATACCTTTATGCTCTTATTTCAGACTCTTTGCAAGCTCAGGGATCTTGCTCTCCTTACTCATACTTCCACGGTTTACTTGGAAGACAGGAGTCTAACAAGCTGTGTCTCTCTACTTAACAACATCAGAATGTGCCCACAGTATCAGAGTAATTGGGCAATGAATTAGAAGATGAAATGCAGCTCTGATGAACATGAAGTAGTGGGCAACAGCAATCTTTTCCATGGGTGCTGACTGATGAACCCCTTATCAGCTGTTGCCACTCATGAAGAGACCCGAGAGTTGCTATGAGTGTTTTGGTGTGCTCAACAGTGTTTAGAAAACAAAATAAAAGGTTGAGAATTAAGAGAGAGGTAAGAAAGGTAATTTAATCCTCTGGTGCATGTGACCCGAGAATTCTCACTCTTCTTCAGTGTGAGCTCTCCACCTAGTTCTCAAGATGGGTGCAGTGACAGGACTGGGCAGACTCCAGAAAGCTGGAAGTAGAGCATAGTTCTCTGCCTGGACATATCAAAGGATCCTTAACAGAGGAGGTATAGTAGAGATCTTAAAAAAACAGGACTCTGATGGGAAATGTGACAGGAAGACCACTATTTACCTCTTCTGATGCCACCAGGTGTGGGTGACACCACAGGGGATTAGCAGAAAACAGTTTCTAAATTCAGCAAAAGGCTGAGCTCTTCACAAGATGAACAGTTACCCTCTGCTGACAGTACTGGTGATGTTAAAGAGTTTGTACAGCTCCCCAAAGCTTCTAAACAAACCTGTGGCACTAGTTCCATAAGAACTGATAAACATGGAAGCCCCAGAACAACCTTTCCCTCCAAAAGTTCCCAGATGCTTATCAGCAGTAGGTGGGGAAAAATCTTTTATTGTGCCATACTCTTTCCCGAGGTGTCTGCTGCTGTCATTCAGGGAGCTGTGTCAAATGGCTCCACAGTCTCACCAGCCTTGAGCAAGCTTTGCAGAACCTGGTACCATGTTTCCAGCTTGCAACAGTTTTGGGACAAAAAAGGAGTGCAAAACAACCCTGTAGGAAGCACAGATAGATTAAGAAAACAATCTCCATTCCTACAGTATCATCAGATTTCCTTCCCAGATTTCTCTTGGATGAGTATGAGGTAGATGCTTTTGAAGGGCAGGATTTTCCCCTGGGGGCACAGCCCCTACATGAAGCCCAGAGATGGGGAGAAGGGCAACAACACAGCAGGGCAGGGCATGGTGGCTGGCCCCTTCGCTTGGGCTGCCTACTCTGTGGTCTTTCCCTGCCCACAACAGTTACTGAAGGAAGGAAACATTTTCCAGTCCAGGGATGGAAGGTGAACCATTCCTCAGGGACATAACTGAGGGACGTTTCTCTTTCTTTTCAGGTGTTGGAGAGCACCATTGTATCATCCAACACCTCTTCATTTCCAAAGAAGCTAGCAGGCTTCACTTGAAGAGTAGAGCAATACATGAGCAGTTTTTCTCCTCTGAACATGAAGGTGAGGTGATGCCTGACTCAACAAGCATTTTCACAGCAAAAAGGTGAGTGGAAGAAACCTGAAGAGAAACCATGCAAAGTCTTCTGGGAGAGGGACAGCAGGGGAAAAGAGGATGCCCTTGTGATCTCTGCCTTACCGGGAGCCAGGACTTCTTGCTCCAGTGGTGCTAGGGAAGACACAGTTACAGCAAAACATCCACTTCTGGGGCCAAGGCAGCTGTTACCACCAGGATGAAGCCTCCCCTGTACTACCAAGTCTATCTGAGAAAGCAAGACACATGAGTATTGTAAACAGCAAAACCAGGTACAAAAAAAAAAAAAAAGTCACCAATTTGGCACCAACCCAAACATAGGTCTGGCCCAGACAGAGCCTGAGTTTTGCTATTCCTCAGAACAAAGCATCACAAAAATATTTTCTGCCTTTTAAAATCTGATTCCCTGAATGTAAGGGGTTCTAATTCTGCCTCTGATGGGAAGGGCGTGATCTGCTCTTGCATCTTGCTCTTGCATCCTTATCAGGTAATGAAGGTACCCAACTGGGTGGCTCCTGAAAAACCTAATGCCAAAGATCCAGCAAGAGGTAAATGCAGTTTGTTTGACCATGCAAACTATGAAGTTTAGAAGTTCAAGATGGGACCAGGAGCTGGTGCCAGCTGCATTCACCCCCACCACAATCTGCCCAGCCAAAGCTCAGCTCCTGCAGATGTGGAGCAAGAGAGACAGCACAGGAAAGCCTTTAACCTTCCTGTCTCTGTCTGGAAAGCCACTTCTCAGAGGTACAAGCCAGCAGATGAGAGGCAGATGAGCTACCAGTGCTCAGAGGGCATTTAGGCACATGCAGAGTGGCTGTAACAGGCCCCCTCTTGTTTTTTACATTTTACAGCTTATTGAGAGGCCTGAATGGCCCTGATTTTGCATTATGTCCTTTGCACTGCTGAGCAAACAAGCAGGGCCTTGTCTCCACCAGACTCCTCCACCCTTTGTTGGCTGCCTTTCAGTTATCTGCCTTAGTGCATTGCAGGCAAATATTTGCTCTGTGGTCTCAGACACTACCTCACTCCTGTTTGCCCAGGTTCTCACTTCAGTGCCTTGAACATTGTGCTTACTCCACCCACACCCTGGGGTGACCAAGTCACAAGGACACAGCTTTGTGTGCACTGCTGTCCTTTGTGTTCTCCTTCCCTGCCACTGGGCAAACATGCAGGTCAGAGATGTCCAGGCTGCCAAACCCACCTGCTGTCTTTAAAAAGCCTGTCCTTGCTTGGGTGTTATCAGCCATGCCCAGCCTATCAGTAAGCAGCAGGAGATGAAGAGAGGGGCAGATACCATGCCTGCTTTTCGTGAGCCTCTGTAAATGAGCTCTGTAAAATGAGCTCCTGTGTCTAAGTTTGCAGTGACTACAAGCAAGCCCAGATGCGTGGAGGCTTGAAGTTTCATTTTGGTCGCCCACCTGCAGGTGCCTTGCAAGCAGAGCAGTCACTTGCGAGCGCTACGTTTAATTATGTGTGTAGACTGTTTCCATTGGGCTGTGTTCCCACAAGGGCATACAAGCTACATAAAATTATTAGTTGTGACCATGGGGAGTGCAGTGCATGAAACAGCCTGGAAGGTCACCTAGGTCTCCTCATCTAGGGAAAATTGTCCAGTTAAGGCAGATGCTGGCTCATCCTTCTGGTGATTCTCTCAGTGGTGTGCCCAGTTTGGCTGGGTACCACATACTCCCCCTGACTTACACCTTCAGGATCAATAATAAAATTAAGTTTCCTGTTATGTTCTGTTCTCTTCTATTTTTTCACCTCTCTTAAGCTCACAGCTTAAAAAAGCTCAAAAGTGCTGCCAGACCCATTAAACAGGAATGGGGCAAAGACTCCTAAAGTACTCTTTGTGTGTCCTGATAGCAAAGTTGGCCTGTTCTGCATCTGGAGAAGTTTAGGTAGGACTAACCCCAGTGCTAATGTAGATCATGAGGATTGTTAGAGTGAAGTAGCAGCTTTGCAGATGGCCCACATGGTTTTAATTTGGGAGGTACCAGGGAAGAGCCACACAGCCACACACCAAAAAGTCAGGCTGCAGCTGTCGTACCAGTCGCAAGCCAGATGGACACATTCTGCTCCAGGGAGGTGCTGCTGCTGCTTCAGTGGCATAGAGCAGTCAGAAAGAGTACAAAATTGTACATATGATCCACTAGCCCAGCTGCCAGCACCACAGTGACCAGCACTAACAGCCATGGATCTATCCAAGAAGGAGGGATTGCCTTCCTGGAGCTTCATGCAAGACTGGTGTGTGCAGAGAGGAACCAAGTACGTGGTTTTAATAAAGAAACACCAGCAAAAAAATTGACAAATTCTTCCATTCAAGTGATTTGTCTTTCTTCCTAGCCAGAACATTCACTTCACACAAAGTCAACAGAGAAAAACAGAAAGTCTCTCCTGGTATTGGCTGTTAAAACTCAAGTAGAATCCTAATTTTGAAAGTAGAAGGGAAAGGGAGTGAGGTCAGGAGGCAATTACCCATTGATCCCAGCTGCATGGCACAAGGCAGACACTCCCCTGGGCCCCACTTTGCAAGTCGATCATTTCCAGAAATGAAAATGAGTCACATTTGCCCCATGTCTCATTTAAAGAAACTGAAAGAATTAACTGGTAAGGCACTGGGAAAAGCTTGTTGTGAGTCATGCTGTCAGAGCCACAGCTGCACAGCCACAGGAAAGCCCAAATGGCTGCTCCCAAGCTGCAGCCCATGGGCAAAAACATCCCTTAAAATCTCCAGAATCTGCAATCAGTGAGACTCCAGCATCTTCAGAAAGGCAAGAGGTGATCCAAGAGGGATATTGAGGGTTCAAGATGATCAATGGCATAATGAAATGTCCAGTCATTTGTACATCTAGTTTGGGCTGGGTTTTTCTTTACCCACAGTGTGCTGTCAGGTGGCCTGAAAACAGGCTTCAAAATAGTCATTAAGAAGCATTTTGTCCAACACACAACAGAGTTGCACTGTAACTGAGACGTTATAGGTGAAAAGGGAGAGTTGTCAATTTGCCGAGATCAACCAAGCTGTCCAGCACGTGGAGTTAAATCTCCATTGCTCCTCAAAAGGTTACAGCAATGAGAGAAAGATACTGGAATACATTCCTTTCCAGTCAGCTCCTACTTAATCTCAACTGCGAATGCTGGAGAGCCTTGGCCTGTGGCAAAACATCAGAGGTGATCTGGCACCTTTGCTGTGCTTTCTTAATTGCTTTCAAGTTTTGGATTTTGTAAAGCATGTTTTGGAGAATACCAACAAGTCTCCCCATGTGTTTTGCCCCAAAGTATTTACATTAGTCTCAATTTTATGTAATTTTCTGTCTGGGATTTTCCTTCATTTTCTCCCCTATTTAAGCCTGCTGAACACAGAACCCAAAAAGAAGGGAGTTCCAAGACCTACTTAGAAAAAAGGGGAAAATCCACAAAGTCCACGCAGTTTTTGAGGAGGCCACATTCTTGCTGTGGCTTTACCCTCACCCTGCCCAGCCCAGGGAAGCAAGGCTGTGCTGAACCTGCAGGCTCATGACTCTCACCTTAGGCAAAGGCTCCCTCCCTTCTACAGCTGCTGTGGTCTGTCAATTTATTAGTTCACTGAACTGAGATGTTCTGCTTTTGTACATTGACAGGTGAAACTCTGGAGGGTAACACAGTATGCACTCTCTCTGTCCTCTCTTCTGGAGGATAGATTCAGTTTGCTGCACAGCAAAGTGCCTATACACACCTGGGCAGGGAAGGCAAAGAGAGAGGGAGGGGAGCTGGGAAGGCTGCCAGCTGCAGCCTGAGGGAGCAGATGGAGATGCAGTGTTAGGGTTAGAGAAATGCAGTGAGTGGGAGGCACCAAAGGAAAGCTCAGACATAGAGAAAGGATGGAAACACTGTGGAAAGGAAGAAAAAGTTCTCTTTGCAACTGTCTGTAAGCATCAGGAATTCCAGAGCATTGGGAAATTGTATCTGGTTTACATGGCAAGGTTCTGGTAATGGGGGCACTACAGAGATGGCTTCTGTGAGGAGCTCCCAGAAACCTCTGCCACGTCTGACAGAGCCAATGCCAGGCAGTTCCAGGATAGACCCGCCACTGGCCAAGGCCAAGCAACACAGAGATGGTAGCAATGACTCTGTGATAATATCTTGAAACGGGAAGAAAAGTTATTGCAAAGAATTAACTGTGGCCAGAGAAGAGAGGAGTAAGAATATGTGAGAGGAACAATTGGGTTCCTCTCACACATTCTGCAGACACTGGGAGAAGGTGAGGGAGGATGTGCTCCAGGTGCCAGGCCTGAGATTCCCCACGCTGGAACAAGTGGTTGCCTGAGAGGAGGCTGTGACCCCGTGGGACGTCCCTGCTGGAGCAGGGTTCTGGCAGGGACCTGCAGACCCATGGAGAGAAGAGCCCATGCTGGAGCAGGTTTCTAGTAGAACTTGTGATGCTGTCAGGGACCCACAGTAGAGCAGGGGAAGGACTCCTCTCCCTGAGGAGAAAGCAGCGGCAGAAATAACATGCGATGAACTCACCATAACCCCCGCTCCCCATCTCCCTGCACCACTTGTGGGAGGAGGTAGAGAACTGGGAATAAAGTTTAGCCTGGGAAAGTAGGAGGGGCAGGGAGAAGGTGTTCTTAGGATTTGTTTTACATATTATCTTGCTCTGATTTTGAATGGTAGTAAATTCAACCCAAGGGAAGTCTGTTTTGCCTGTGATGGCAAGCAGTGAGTGATCTCTCTCTGTTGATATCTCAGCTCCTGAGCCTTTCCTTATGTTTTCTCTCCCCTGTCCATTTGTAAGGGGAAGTGATAGAGCAGCTTTGGTGGGCACCTGGCATCCAATCAGGGCCAACCCACCACAGAGGTCTGGTGGGTTCCTTGATGAGGAATAGAGTAAGACAGGGGCATGGCTATTCCACTGCAGAGCACAGGCCATGGGTAGCCGGAAATCTCCTTCAGGGGCAAGATCTGCTTAAGGCCTCTTAAGCAGATATAATAGTTGCAGCCAAAAACCCATTTCATATTCCTTTCAGATAGGCCTGGTAGGTCAGGGCCATGGATGACTGAGCTGTGTAATATCCTGCTCCCTATGGAAACTGGACTTGTTTTACCAGATCCAAAGGAAAAATCTTTGATTAAAGGAAACAAACACACAAAAAATGATCAAGAAAATAAGCAAAGGATGAACATTCGATCCCAGACATATCTACCTCAGGTGGTGTGGTGTTCAGAGCTGCTGCTGGGTAGGAGGTTACATGATGCTATGGCTACAGGTGCAGAGGTGTTGCCAGGTCAGAGCAGAGCAGCAGCCCTTTAAACTCAAAAGTAGGGCTCAGAGAATGGCCAGCTCCAGGTGCCTCCAGAGATTACTAAAAGCTACAAGGCGATGGTCAGAAATCATGTGCTCTGGCTGCCCTATTTGTCTTCTGCATCTCCTGGTCTGGGTAACTGGATATCTGAATAATAAGCTTTGAGACACCCTCCAGAATTCAACCATTACGATGCATTACACCATTCATTAACTCTCTACCTGCCCTGCATTTGCATCTTTCTGGGGCTGACATTTGAGAGTTGTAGCAAGAATGACAACAGCACGAATTTCAGATTTGGCAGAATGGCTCAGATGATGAAACACCTGCCCAAATCTTGTCATTTACACTTCCTGACCTAATTTCAAGTTGGTGGGGGGAAACCCAATGCAACTTGCATGTCATATCTTCCACTTTGCTACGTCACACCAGAGAAGAAGAAAACTTAGAAATTACTTTAATGGACCCAGCTAGAGATGAAACAGAAAGTAACTAGCTCATATCAGGACAAGTGAGAGAAATTAACAGTTTTTGTGTGAGTCACCTGGTACTGACTTCTGGCAACTGATGCAGCTGCCAGATCTGTCTGAATGGCCTATGCAGAACCTCAGTCATCCTGGCTGAAGGAAAAGAAATAATAGGATGCAAGAGCACCAATGGGCCTTTGCCTCCCTAAGTCTGGAAGACATGCAGGGCCCAGGAATAAATTTAGAGTTGCTGTTCTATGTTAGAACTGTGGTTTTGTGCAAGGGCCATGTCTGTTTCACTTTTGCAAGGAACCCCAAGACCGAGAGGAAGAAGAAAGGGACATTCTCAGAAGAAAAAAGAAAACTGAACACAATTCTGCAGGTTATTCAACCAGTGCAAAGCACCCACTTTTTTATTCCACACCTTCTGGATAAAAAAGCATAATCAGTCCCAACTATCTCCTTCCTGAGCACTTCTGAAGACTCCATTCTGAGGCACTCAGAGCTAGAGGAACTCAAAGCTTAAAGGGAACAAGTAGACTGCTTCCTATACCACATATTCAAAACACTTTTCCCATGCTCTTAAGTTCAAGTTGACATAGAAAATTAACAGTGCCGTCAAACATCTATCAAATCATTAAAGGCACACACCATTTTGTTGTTCTACTTCCTCTCTGCAATTAATTTGGAAAGCAGGAAGATTATTGCAACAGTGCTACAGACTCCCCCATGAAGAAATCTGTCTTTAGTGGAAATCTGCAAAGAATGGTCTGACTAGCACATGTGAAACACAGCCTGAAGCCATGCACAACATGGAGATTAAAAAGCATTAAACAACTCCCAGAGCACTGAAGGAGGCACGGTTCACATTCAGAAGTCACAGTAACCTTACACCAAACTGATTATGTGGTCATAAACCTAAGTGCCAACATACAGCAGCTCCAACAAGTGTGCTTGCAGCTTCCTTCCCCTCCCCTCCCCCAGTTTTGTCATGCCCCTGAAATCCTAGCATTCGTTATCTTAAACCAGAATAAAACATTCCCTCTGCTGTTTCTTCAGTGCCAGACCTGGAACCCTCACACTCTGGAGAACAGACAGGGTCCAGCTGTGTGCCGGCGTGTGAGCTGGCACAGCCAGCGCCACCGGCACCTGCCGTGCTTCTCAGCTCTCACTTCAACTTGGCATCCTCGGAGCATTCTTGGTGGGGCTTGGCACTCACTCTGCCCAACGTCACTGGCTTGAAAGGATGTATCCGGAAGGCAGGGCTGCCTTCCCAGAGCATGGGAGCTTACAGCTGGGACTTCAGAAGTGTTGTCAGCACGTGCAGATGTTTACTGAGTAGCTCTCCTTTGGGAATACATCAAGATGTATCAATGTGCACAAGAACATTGATCACAGGAAAGGAAAAAACCACCTTATTTCAACAACATATTTGCTCCAGATGTAGTTCAGAACTGTTCCATTTGCAAAAACATTTTACCGTCACTCGTTCTGTTGAACCACAGACACAGGTAACTGGAGACCCATAACACTCCAGTCAGCTTTTCTTAGCAAGGGCCTGAAATCTGATATCCTCAGAGCTGGACTGTCTCTTCTCCTCTTTTGCTCTTTATAAAAGTTTAATTTCTGAGTTGCAACTGCACTCATATATATGGGAATATATATATATATATATATATATAGGGAAAAGAGTAACATTTTTACAGGAAGAAATTCGTCCCTCCTTGCACTTCAGTATGTTGACACAATCAAAGGAAGCATTGTATCAAGAATGATTCACAAGTACTTTTAAAAAAGCCCATATCACTAGGCCTTAAGCCGACTTCTAAATTTCTTGCTGAAATAATAAAAAACACAGCCAAAAATATGAATATAAAGCAATTTTAATTTTCCTCTAGATATTTATATCAAAGAAATAATACTCATGTCCAAGTACTGTACATACAATATCTTCCTTATAAACTCTGTAGTTTAAAACACATGTACAAAATTGCACATTGCAGTTTGCAAAAAATCATAAATACATTTTTGCATGTAAACAATTCCAGCACAAGGATCAATGTTATACATTCCAAAATGTCTAAGTGTCTGCTCACAAACAAAAACAAACAAAAACCCCACTGTGATCTCCATAAAGGTCCTAATGTTACAAGTCAATCATTAACAGATTTCTAACTGATGTACTACACACAGGGATACATAAATGAGCACAAGGCAAGTCGCCTTTTAGTCATAAGTACTTAAGACAGAGGCTTGGAATACAATCCTGCTGCCATTTAAACCCAAGGTATCCATCCCACAGTATTTAGTGGTAGCAGCATTGAGTTATTTTTTCCAAGATTGCCAATTGCAGTATGCCTTACTTTCAATTCTCAAACAAGTTGGCTACCACTGAACAGTAGGAATTTCAAAATTATTGTAAACACAGTTATCACTGTTGTATATTCAGTAAGTTACAGTATTCTCCTAAACACATCACTAAATTAAGAAAATGTTTTACATTTAATCAAGTGCAAGATGCCCACTAGTATCCACTTTGTCTCAGAAATAAGTATTTTGAATATAATACAGTTAGTAAAAGTAATGTAAAAAAATTACAATGGACATAATCCTCAGTTGTATACTATTAAGCCCTGTAGCTTGTGTACATTTTAAAAAATCACCACATCAGAAAAAAGGTCTCAGAAGTGTCCTTTAAAATCCCTCCTGACCAAATCCAGCAAATCAGTAGCTACTGAATTTTGTTTCACTACTATCTCCATCTGTGTGCAATGCCCTTGCCAGTATACCTGTTTGAAGACTTCTCAAAATCAATCAGGTTTAAAAAGGTCTATGATATCCATACAGTGTTATTTGTTGTTGTCTGTTTTGGGTTGGTTTGGGTGGGGTTTTTTTTTTGTTTCATTGAGTATTGTGTTTCGTTGCATACTGCACCTTTAGAAAATTCTACAAGAAGCAGAGGTTTTTAAAGGGTTTCTCAGAGGCTTCCTCTGTGCCAGCTAATTTAGTAAGGCAGAATACAAAAGTACACATAAGCCCAACTTAAAAAAACCCAAGAAAGAATGTAAGCAGACACCCACCCACCAACTAGTTGCACGTAAGCTGCTGGCAAAGCAAAGCCTAGTTTGAACTGCTCTGGTTCCACCTTTCATTTTGGAGAGCTACCCTGAAAGACAAAGATTCAGTGCCATGCCTGAAGGCCTATGAACTATCAGCTTGGATTGAAGAACAGCAGGGAGCTGGAGTTTGCTCACACTTCTTTTAGACAAAAAGAGAACTTGGAGATGTTGGTGGTGAAACAGCAGGGAGGGGATTCTTGCCCTTTACAGGAAATCCTTTTTCTGTTAATCAGCATGTGGCATGAATGCCAGTAAGGAACACAGAGCTTGTGTGATACTACCAGCAGCCCCAGCGCATGACATTGCAAGGTACTGTGATTATAGTAATGCAGATCTTTAAGTGTTTTCTGCATCACAGAACCAGAAACCACCAAGGGTTTTCAAAGCTGGGTATTACTGGCCAAGAGCATTCCTTTATCCGATGGGGTTAGTTCCTCTGATAAACTGCTAGAAGACATACTGCACGAAGAATGATAAATTTCATCTTTCCCAGTCTGCAGAGTCATACAAGATTAGCCACCACAAAAACCACACAGTGATGGCACATGTGCGGTCCCCCAAACCTCAGAAAAATTTTTCAGTGTAGGCAGAAACTGCAGGAACAACAAGCCAACTTTAGATGAGCCACTACAGGAAAGAGAAACTGCCCTGGAAGAATGTGCTGCAACTCCACAGATGGAAAAACACAGAAAGCTGAAGAGCTACTTCACCAAAAGACTTATTCAGCAATTCAGACCCAGCTGCCTTTCCTGGTAAGATGCTGCATAGGGAGTCTAAGAATTACCTTCTAATATCATAAACTAGAGGTAACCTAACAGATTGACTTTTAAGGCCAAGGAGGCCCAGGGCCCTTCACAGCAGAATATCCCTGGTACTGCCACCTCTTAAATCTCTCTAGCCTTCCCCCACTTTTCCCCTTTTGGCCTTAAGAAGCCAGTATACCCATCCCTTATTAGGAAGAGTGGGAGTGGTAAAAATCAGTGGCTAAATTTTGGTGTGCAAGAGACCTATGCAGACTTGCCTATCATTTTCTATTTAAAAGTCAGGAATTGCACAATACTATATTGCAACACTTACTCCCTTCCCTTTGTTCTGTACAAAGTAGCAAAGCACAACTAAAGCAAAATCACTGTTGGGAGTGTTTAGATTGATGGCTCACATGTCAGAACTGCACTAAGCGCCTCTGCAATTACCAGCACTTTGCAACAAAGCAAAACGATTCTCCAACATATACTTGAGTTGGGCCTTTTGTTTTGGGTTTGAGTTTGATTCTGTGGGTTTTGGTGTTTTTGATTTAGTTTTTTCTTGGGGGATGGGCGGGAGAGTTAATGAAGCCTGAATATTTAATCTGTTACACGAGGAAGAATACTCAAGGGGCTCGCAAGAACTTGTTTTGCTGCACATTGAGCAACACCACACGGCAAAGCCTTGAAATTAGAGCAAATGCTTGAAGCTATAAAGGGCGTAGCTGCCTTTTGGAGCTCGTCCTTCATGGGCTGCATTTTATTAGAGAGCAGATCTTTGCATCACCACTCGGCATGCAAACGTGGGCTTTACTTGATGACATTTCAGTACGGTGGTTGCTATGACTTTAAATAAATAAGGGTAAGTGAAATCACTAGTCAGGCCAAACAGGGAGGGGCACAGTTTCTAAAGAAGAGACATTCAGAAGACACTTAAGCAGCAATAATAAAACAAAGTAAGTTAAAAAGCACTCTGAAGATCAGTGTTAATTATCTGCCACTCAAACATACAACAAATATTGTTTCAGAGATAAATATTCTTTTTCCTTGGATTCCATTTTTTTTTCTCTTTCCTGGTGCTGACAACTTCAACTATCATCTCTAACTATTACCAGTAAGGAAAGGAATAAAGATGTAAACTTTATTAGATACTATTGGCCTGCTGGGAAAGTGGTATCATAGCATGTGGACATACCAGCTTGTGCGGTTGATTTCACTTATAAGGTGTACACAATGACTGTCAAAAATCACAAAGATTTACAGTACCATTTTACTAACTGGCACAAAAGTGTTTGGATTGATAAAAACACTTTGGCAGCACTTTAGGAATTCCTGTTCTGAAGGTGTCATCTTGCAGACCATAAATAGGTGTCCTAGCTACTTATGGCCATAACTTATGTGACATTAGAGACAACAAGAACATTTAACTCCCTAATAGTATTTCCTTGCTATTTCTGTCACTCTCCCATGAAGCATGTTAAAAGACAGAATGGTAGCAGACAGAACAATCCAAGNATCAGTATCTTTTTACTGCTCTCTTTCCATAGCTGTTACTAGGGAAAAAGAAGGTGACTATCCAAAATACACTTTCTGGAACAGCACACTAACTTTATTTGACACTACTCTATTGCTTGTGTCCTGCATTACAAGAAAATCTGACGATTTAGGAAACAGAGGTGTGGGAAAGATTGCCAAGTTCAGTATGTTATCTTTCAAATTAATCAGTGTGTACTAAAAGACCATCTTTAGTTAGTTAGTTTAAAACTGTTAGTTCTTAAAGGTCAATTTTCTATATGAGGCAGAAGGGATATATCCCTTGGGACAGTGGGAAGCTCTCTGAAGAGGATAAGAAAATGGTATCAAACAGCTCCTCAGAGTTGAAGCTACTGGTCATGACTTTTCACCTATTCAGTCCATTGTTTAAAAGAATTGGGATGCAGTGAGAAGCCTGGTTCTTAACAGCTTCAGCTTTCTTCATCTATGACAGAAGTAATACCACAGTTATACAACCACTGATTGTAATTGAACAGTTGCAAGACATGCTTCAAGGTACTTATTAAAAAGGTTTTCAAATTTAATCAAATAAATTTTGATGTAAGAGTAAAACAGGACTCAACCTAAAAAACTAACTGGAATTGCAAAACCAAAACAGAGACTGCAGTCAAAGATTTTTTTTCCTCCCCCTTGTATGGGATGGGAGTCTGTTACTGATCTCCAGCAAGACAGCTCTCCAGACTGCCAGGACTCTATTCACTTGACTTACAATTCCACCCATACTTGGTTCTTAAACAGTAACAGCAGTAGTAAATATTATCAGCAGTGTGCTGAATATCAGAATCTAACAGTGTATTAGTGCACAGTGAACTGGTCATATCTATTATCTCCATGTCAGCAAGGCTTCAAAACCAACCATCACTTCAAAGAATTCCTACAGAAATGGTCATTCTCTAGCCAGAACATTTAGCCAGAACATTTACTCCCTAAACTATTGCAGACCCTGTTTGTTACTAGTACTAGAAATTGAAAGCAAAGCTCAATTTACAGCTAGCTATGCTATGGATAGAGACTTTTTGACAGCAGACAAAAAAGCAAACATCACATAGGTAATTATTTAGGGTGACTCCATTAAAACATTATTTATGATAATCATCATTTCATCTTATAGTAAACTACTACACAGGAACTGCAGCACTTCAGATAACATTAAGGCTAAATGTGACTTCAAAATAAATTCTCTTTTTGTGTTAATTTAGCATTGCAAGGCTTGACAATCCTCCAGTTTGACTGGAAATCTAAAAAAAAGGCCTTGTGATCACACACAG
This sequence comes from Horornis vulcanius, assembly GCA_013401035.1. Taxonomy (NCBI): domain Eukaryota; kingdom Metazoa; phylum Chordata; class Aves; order Passeriformes; family Scotocercidae; genus Horornis; species Horornis vulcanius. The sequence continues at coordinate 22,602 of VZUA01091162.1, forward strand.
AAATTCAGCTTAGTCTTCTGAAAGAATTTGACCACAACAAAAGCATATGAAAAACCCCATTTTGTACTGTTGCCACTAAGAAAATCACAGTTCCTTCCTTTGGCCATGCCCTTCTCTATGCATGCTTGTGTCTATGCACAACACCTTGACATGCATTTGCAGGTATCTGTGCTTCAGAAGAATTAGTTCATAAAGGCTGGATTTGCTGTTTCTTCAGTTAGTCCTCAATGACTTGAGAGGATACCGCCCAAGTAGGACTCCAGCACAAGAACTCATGTCCCCTGCAGACACAAGATCAAGATTCAGAGTTTTTACATCAATAATGCATTTTTGTCAAGACTACTCAACTGAAAGTTGCATTCAATACACAGCACTGGCGTGGAGATACAGATCCTAGACTGGTTTCCTTCCACCCCACCACTGTTCAAAGACAACTACAGCAAGGCATTCTGATTGACCCGTACAAAGCCAACTGTTTCAACATCCAAGCAGAGATTCAGTTTGTGACTATGCTGATGCAGAAAGTAAGCCTTCAGGTATGCAATAGCTTAGGAAAAAATGCTCCCAGACTAAAGCAAACAGCAAGGATCAATGCCCATAGCAAGGCAACAGGATGGTGCCTTGGAAAGCTGCTCTCATTATGATCTATGTGTACACATTTCTAGAGTCTTTTAGCAACACACAAACAACAGCAGGTTCTCCACTGTGCACTCATTGTTGCAGTGTTTCTCAGAAACCTACATTTAGCTCATCACAGATGACCAGTTCATGGAGAAGTTGCTTCTGTCCCGCCTCCAAGCTAGTGAGTCCTTACGAAGCGAGAAGTTTCACAGCACAAACAGCTGCAAGACACTTCAGGGGATAAAAAGAGACAGATCTCTGAAATAGGATAAAAAGACACAGATCTCTGAAACACTGGAGAGGAGTAGTTGTGAATTACTAAACCCTCTTGTGTCCCATAATGTACTATAAAGGTCTAATTCTCCACATATTGAGATTTAATTCAACACCTTCATAGTAAAGTTGCACCATGTGCGGCAAGATTAATTCGTTTCTTGCAAACTTTAGATGCTGCACTTTGTCACAGGAACATTTATCATTCTTCATCAGATAGACTAAACCCTGATGCAACTCCACAAGAAGTGACTGTGGTACATTTGCAGGATTGTTAAGCACTGTGAAAGCTTTCTGTCCAAGATTTTCTTCTGCTGATACAGGTGAAAGAGATGAATCCCTGACAGACTTTACTGTCCACCTCTGTTGGAAGACAAGCAGTTACACACAGAGTACTGATGAAAAGTAGTGTCCAATGAGCATCAAAAGAGGATAAGAACTCTTAAACACTCATTCTTACAGTAAAACTTCAAACAAAAAACGGGAAAAATGGAAGTGATTTTGTACAAATCAAATATGTACACAGATATGTCATACTCCAATATGTCTACTTGCTAAACATAGAAACTTGGAAAATCAAGTAAGGAAAGAGCAAAATTATCTAGCAGCAGTTACAGCTGCACATATGAATAAATGAAAATGTAACTAATTGTTTTTCCTTTTTTAACTTGCACTCCAGAAGCAGGACACATAAAATGCATCAAAGAATGATGACTTATGTTACAAGTAGATGGGTTTTCTTCTCTTGCATATGAATCTCCAGATATAGAAAATTTTTCTCTAAGAAGCTGCTGGATTCAAGTAGTTAAGACTCAATTTATGGCAGCCAAAGTGCTATTTTCAGCACAACTAGTAATTCAGACCAGGCACACACCTGTACTTCAGACACTATCAAACAATATTTTGGGAAGCATCAATGCCTTATGTAACCGATTAAAAATTAGTTGCCAAATAAATTTCCACTTTAAAAGCCGCAAACTGCAGAATGCCTCAGGGCTTAACCTGGGGAGGTCACTCTTTGTCAAAGGTGAGACAGAGAGTCAATCAGATATTTAAAGGAATGAAGGATGCCTTATGACTCTTTCTTCTGCAAAGACATAAATACAAACCAAGATAACAGAGAATTGTCATAGTGCCACCGTTGATCTCAAACTGTGCGTGATAGTGAGTAGTGACTACTGACATACAGTGAAGAGTTCAGACATGTTATTTACCTTTTTGAAAGACCATCAAAGTCTTATAACCATCATCACCAGAATTGCTCCCCACCATGATCAGGACTTACTATGCCCAAACACCTATGCTTCTCAAAGTATGCAAAGTATTTGCTTTTGGAAAGGCTCTCTAAGCATACTAAATAGGCTTGACCTGGAATCACAGTAAAAGTTTTAAGAACAACTCACCAGCTACCTGGACCTGTCTGGAGACCTTGAGATTTCAACTGACTTCACTACACTGGAGACCAAACCAACCAACTTTCCTAGCAATGGCATTATTTGTGTCAGTGTTTTCAGAATGGCTTTCCTGCACTCACACCAAACGGGCAGATCTGAGGGAGGTTCCACCCTCCGCCCAAGGAAGAAGTGAACAAGTCTTCTCTTACTGAAACATTCCCTCTCCTACTTCTCAAGACAGAAGAGATCTGATAACAATTCAAATAAATCAAAACCATATATGAATCAAACTCTTTTGCTGTAGCACCTAAATAAGAAGGCACTTCACATCTAAACCAAGATATCAGTTCAAGCACATTCAAAAACTGATGGGCAAAAAACAAGATATGCACAGAAGCAAGCATCCAGCAACCAAAACAGACTAAGGAGGAGACTAGTCTCCAGAGCAGATTACACCTGGGGCAAAGAAACAAAGAAGGATGTTTATTTATTTATTATGTCAAGTGTTCACATCTGGAATGAAAACCAGATTGGAAGGACACAAGGGTAAACCTGCAAATTAAGTCATGTGGTGTGAGTCTTTGCAAGGACTAGCAAATAGTGTGCACAAGTATAACAAAGTATGGCAGTTTTGAAGGATGAAGAAAATGCTAAAAAGCACTGAGCTAACAGTGAACACAACTTGTTTTATTTTGGGGTTTTAATTTTTTTGTTTTTCTGGGGTTTGTTTTTTTGGGGTTTTGGTTGTTTGGGGTTTTTTT